>QLNU02006328.1:0-14820 GCA_006491805.2 Dysdera silvatica | reverse complement strand
AACTTAAGGAAAAATGCAATGTGGCAAATAAAGACGCAAAAGTAAAAATTATCAGTCTTTTACCGGATTCTTGGTCGAAAAATAAAATCTGTGAAGAATTTAATGTATCAGAGTGCAATATGAGAATAACAAGAGAGCTAGTAAAAATTCAAGGTATACTCCTAAACTTTTCTAAAAGAGAAGGTCACAAAATCAGTTAACAGGTGGTCAATTGTGTAATTGCGTATTATCAAGATAATGAAAACACTCGGCTATGACCGGGTAAAAAAGACTGTGTGTCAGTAACTATAAACACCATTAAGATACATAAGCAAAAGAGACTCGTTTTGCTTCCTTTTAATGAACTTTTCTGCCTTTTCAAGCAAAAATAACCAGAACACAAAATTGGAAGATCGGCATTCTGTGCTCAACGATCTAAATGGTGTGTCCTTCCAGGATCATTTGGAACCCACATCGTTTGTATCTGTAAGTATCATCAGAATGTAAAGTAATGATTGAAGGAACTAAACTTAATACCAGCTACAGAGATTGGTTTTGTAATTTGTGTTTAATTGGCTTTTGCACAAATATTTTTGTTACACGTGTGAGACAGGGCTTTTCCTAGAATTAAATCAACACAGATATTTTGTGGCTTAGACAGGTGTTCAACAAGAATTTTACTCAATCCATTTTTAACAGGTTTTTTATGTAAACCTAGCAGGTCACTACACTTTTTACCAAAAGTATGATACAATTTGGCCAAATATTTATACTTGTGGTAATGAGAAATACTCTCTATTCCTTTTGAGGTCTTCAATTTAAGCAGAGTCTGATCACTTGCTGATAAATCGATCACCTTTAGTACTTCCTTTGATACAAGTTGATAATCCTGTTTGTAGAATTGTCCACCATTAAAAAAACACCCACAAAACAATTCATACTGGATACATAAAAGTAAACATTTTTTTCATAAAATTCGCTACAAATAAATACGAACTGAGCTTATATTTCTCAATCAACTGCCAACATGGTGTTGGGACCATGTTTAAACTTGCATCCATCTAGGAAATGAGTGGAAACAATATAGTTCAATCAATCAGAATTTATTTATGCATAACATCTATAAAAATGAAATACATTGGATACAAGTTAAAAATAAGACTATTTAAAACACTTGCAACCATGGCACTTTGTTTAATTGACGCTCCGAAATATATTCCTTTAATTTGGTTTTAAATTTACTTTTTGGGTTAATTTGTTTAATTGTTGGCGGGATATTGTTCCATATGTCTATTCCATAATAATTAATATTGTTTTTACCTATGTTGGTTCTTATTTTTGTTTTATTTAATTCTTTCTTGTTTCTTATATTATAATTATGTTTATTTCACTTATTATAATCGAATTTGGGTGTTTATTTTCGTATAATCTTTTATAAATATATAATGCTATTTTAAAATACGTATATTAGTTACGTTTAATATTTTGTTTTCGTAAATCAATTTATTTTTATGCTTACCTGTTTTGAGACATAATTTTTGATACGTTTTATCAAGTAGTTTGTTAAGTTTAGTTAAATTTGTTTAGGATAAATTTCCCCATACTGTATTTCCGTAATTTATATGACTAAATATTAATGCATAGTATAAATTTATTTTTATATTTAATGGTAGTAATGAATTAAGTTTTGTTAGAATTCCATTAGATCTTCTATTTTTTTTCTCACTATCAAATATTTGTAGGTTCCAGTTTAATTGATTTTCGATTGTTAATCCAAGAAATTTAATAAATTTAACTCTCCCTAGGATGTTATCGTTGAATTTTATTTTGTTAGGTTGATTAGTAAATTTTTTATTTTTAGTATGGAAGATTATATATTTTGTTTTATTTGTATTTATTATTAAGTTGTTGTCATTAAACCATTGTTCACAGGATGTTAACTTTGTATTTGTGTTATTATTTGATTTATATTATTTCCCTTTGTTAACCAGATGATATCGTCAGCAAATAACAGGAGTCCCCCATCAAGATTTATTAAGTCATTTATTGCGATTAAGAAAAATAACGGTCCGAGGATTGTTCCCTGAGGAACATCTAATTTGTTTATCAATGATTTCGATTGAATATTCTCAATTTTAACTATTTGCTGTCTATTTGTTAAATAGCTATCAATCAGTTTATACATTCGGCCTCTTATACCATAATTAAGTAATTTTGTTAAGATATTTCTGTTTAAGTCAAACGCTTTGCTCAGATCGAAAAAAAATCTGTAAGTAATTTTTTTTCCTTCCATATTTTTTTGAATATTATTAATTGCTCTTAATAGGATTTCTTCAGTTGATTTGTTTTTTTAGAAACAATATTGATTTTGATGGATAATTTTATGTTTATTAAAGAAATCAATTAGTCTATTATATATTAGCTTTTCAGTTAATTTAGAAAATACTGACATGATTGCTATTGGTCTGTAGTTTTCTTTTAAGTAAGTGTAATTTTCTTTTAAGTCTAATTACTGCTGTTTTCAGTTCATTAGGAAAGATTCCCGTGTTAAATATATCATTTATTATTATCGATAATGGTTTTTTTAATTCGTTTTTACACAATTTAATTACTTTGGAAGATAAATCGTCAAATCCTGGTACTTTTTTTTATATTTATTTTATTTGGTTTTTTCTCTATTTCGTGTTCAGTTGTGTTTTCTAAGTAAAAGGTTTCGGAATTATATGTGTTCAAGTACTTTTTATAGTTATCAGTTACTGATTGACTTATATTTAATTCCTTATCAATGGTTGTGCAATAATTGTTAAACTCATCTGCTATTAAGTTCGTATTATCTGTTCTGGTATTGTTTATTATTAGTTTTATTTTCATTTTTTTTTTGTTATTAATTAGTTCAGGCAATGACATGATAGATTCCTTCGGGAAAGCAAAAACGGACCAAATGTTCTAAATGGATTTAAGAAGAACAACGCTTTAGGCATAAGAGAAAAAATTTTAACACATTATTCGACGTACGTTTCGGACGAACAATGGCCGTCCCTCATCAGGATTTCGAGTGATTTAAAACTAAACAGAACTGAAACATTGCCGTATCGGAGATGTATTGTCATGTTTACCGGTCTATTTGCGCGATTCCAGCGCCATCTGTTGGTGACCAAAGCAATGTAGTAGAAATTGAAGAGAGATTTTATGTTTGGAGGACCGAAATGAGTTTTTCAACGCTTGGCTGAAACTCGGAGTCGTCTTGTGATCATTAACAATATTTGCAGAGTTGAGATTTATAAAGAAGGCTTCCAAAAGATCCAATTCGGCTGGCGATCTCAGTTGACGGATAATTAACGCGCCTTAGAAACTGAATTAGTTTTTTTTTTTAGTTTTTTTCATCCCAACAGTGAACTGCGATGGAGGATTTATTAAAATCAGCCTTTGATACGTAACGTTAATGTTCTTTAATTATGTGCAGTAAAGCTCGTTTGGTCTGGCCGATATAGGATAAATTACATTGGCAAAATACTGAGTACACTCCCCAGCGTTGTAGTGTAGGAAGTTCATCTTTAAGTTTAGAGGGCTGAATTTTATTGAAAGGGGGAGAAAATAACCTTAAAGTTTGCATGCCTAAGAATTTTTGCAATGGAGCAGCTAATTTTTGAAAAAAACCCCGGAAATATGACGGTACATGAGTGTTCCACGTACACGTGGTTAGAAAGAGTGGTTTTTGGCGACTGTTTGATGAATTTACCAACGGCTAAATCGATGATATTGGGGCTATAACCTCTGTCGTATACGACCGATTTTAAAAAATTAAGTTCTTCAGAAAGTGTGGAGGAAGATGAACAAATTTTTAAGGCGCGGTTAACGTAAGTATAGAAAGCCACCATTTTTTGTATAAGATGATGACAAGATTTGGCATGAGGCGGGAGTAATACTGCAAATAGTTTTCTGTGCACTGACGTGATAAAATAACCAACCTTATTACAATTGTCCTAATTTAAAAATACAACCTACAATTAAAAAAAAAATTGAACAATTTGAGAACAAAAGCTTTTATAAAAATGTATGGTATGTAATCACCAACTTAAAACGAACTGCAGTTTAAGCTAATTTTGGTCTTCTAATTGACACCTTTTGACAGTTTTATTAAAATAAGGAAGTACTACTGAAGACCGTACCTTAGATACCAACGTAAAAACAACAAAGATTAACTTGTGACTAAGTTTTAAATGGACAACCAATTTATACATAAAGTGTGTAAATAAACATATATATATATAGCCCCAGTATGGAAAAAAAAAACCCGCCAGCGTTACTACGCTCATGGCGCGATGTCTTGATCGGTGAAAGTATTAATAATGAATAAAAATACCATTGGGCCATTAAAACCGGATTTGTAGCCTGCTGACGACATGCCAGCATCCGGAACGCCGTTGGGATAACTATCGGTAACCCAGCGACGTGAAAAAGGCTATCTCAGACTATGATGATATGAACCATAATCAAAATATGAATGGAGAATCGGTTGTCGCGCTCTTGAATCAGAACCGCATTCGGACTTTAAGCAGAGGCGTCTGTTCAAAAAATATGCAACAGTCTCTTCTTGGAGGTGCCGGCAGTTGTAGCGGTGCCTACAACTGTACGGCTACTAGAACCAACAGAGCCCATAGTGCTTTGCAGCCTAGTATAGGTGCAACCACTAGGGCTGAAAGAGCACGCCAGCGCATGTCATGGACAATAGATATGAACACCTACATCATGCGCACCTACTATACGATTACAAAGCTAGAAACAGACATGACAAATTACAGACCCACACTTCACGCCAAATTCGCACAACAGTACCCACACCTGGACATCAGTATAGAAAGGATAACAACCCAGCGCAAGAACATAATAACCAGAAACCTCCTAGCAGAGCCCATACTACAAAGATTAAGAGATGAAGTCGCCAATGACCTAGCAAACACTTCAACCAGTGTGGCAAACCCTGAAGTGCCTGAAGCACCAGCTATTGGCGCAAGAGAACCGCTCCAAACAAGCATAGAACAAGAAGAGAGGAGGGACGTGGAGAAAATGGAAGAAGGTTTCCAATGTGCACTGGCGGACTATGAAGGCTCGGATGCCGCAACGAGGCCAAGAATACCACGTCAACCGGCATCTTGGAAACTCTGCAAAGCAACCAAGATCCTCAATGAATATACCCTGCCACTACACCTACAGAACCACAATTCTCTACAGGAAATACACACCGCCATATACTGTGCAGCAATAGCGGCATCACGCGCCAATGGGTACGAAATAAGGAACGAAGGCCGAAGTAACAGAGGAAACAAAGCCCAACCACCATGGCAAGTGAGACTGGAGAAAAGAATAGAAGAGCTCCGCAGAAGCATAGGGCGAATAACTCAGTACATGCAGGGAAATAGGGGTAAGAAATTAGTGAGGAAAGTGAAGATGGCCCTTAAGAGAAATAGGATGCATACAAGACACGAAGAGCCCAATAAACACATCAGCGAATATCTGGATACCCTCAAACAAAAACTGGGTGTATACGCCAGAAGACTCCGAAGATACAAAGACTGTACCAACAAAAAACAACAGAACATGCAATTCCAAGCAAACCAGAAGGCCTTCTACAGGAAGCTTCAAGAGACCCCAGCGAACAAAGACAAGTACGAAGCCCCAAAGCCAGCAGTAATAGAGACCTTCTGGAAGACACTATGGTCCAATGAAGTACAGCACAAAAGTGCCCCCTGGATTCAGCAAGAAATGGAGGCTACGAGAGGAATAGAAGAGATGGAGTATACGGGCATCACGATAGAGGAACTCCAGCAGGTAATCCAACGTACGCACAACTGGAAAGCTCCCGGTATTGACGGCATACACAACTTCTGGTACAAGAAATTTACCAGCATCCATGGCCCATTAGCCAAGGAACTTACGGCGATAATTGAAGACCCCAGCGAAATGCCTGAATTCCTCTGCAAAGGAATAACTTACCTCCTACCGAAGGACCAGGATAAAAGTAACCCAGCGAAATACCGACCCATTACGTGCCTTAACACCCTGTATAAGATACTCACGGGGTGCATCTCTGAAAAAATAAGCCGGCACAGCGAAAGCAACAACTTAATGACGGAAGAACAAAAGGGATGCCAGAAAGGGACTCTGGGATGTAAAGAGCAGCTTACCATCGACTCAGTTATCCTGGAACAAGCAAGAAAACAAAAGCGAAAACTCAACACCGCATACATAGACTACAAGAAGGCTTTCGACTCTGTTCCGCACTCGTGGCTCCTTGAAATACTCAGCATATACAAAGTGCATCCCTCAATCATCCGATTCCTACAGAGCAGCATGAAACAATGGAGAACCCGGTTACAGCTAAACACGCCAGACAGTAAAATAAAAACGGCCGAGATCCCCATCCGCCGCGGAATCTTTCAAGGAGACGCACTAAGCCCCCAGTGGTTCTGCTTGGCGTTGAACCCCTTGTCAAGGATGCTGAACACAAGTAAATACGGATACATGCTGAAGAAAGACAAGAGAAACCTACATAAAGTCTCCCACCTCATGTACGTAGATGACATCAAGCTATACGCGCCAACAATCACCCAACTCCGACAACTCATCAGTATAACAGAGACATTCTCCAAGGACATAGGAATGGAATTCGGCCTCGATAAGTGCAAAATACAGAAGAATAGCAAAGAAGATTTACCAGGCATCGAACTAGAAGACGGGAGACTACTGAAGACCTTGGACGAGGGCGAAACCTACAAATACCTAGGGATAATGCAAAAACGGCAGCAGGAGCACAAGAAAGTCAAGGTCCAGCTCACGCAAGCATTCCAAGAAAGACTTAGAAGCATTGTGAAGACGAAACTGAGCGGGAAGAACACCACGCAAGCAATTAACGCATATGCGGTACCAGTGCTCACCTACTCCTTCGGGATCATCAAATGGTCCAACACTGAACTAGAACAACTCCAGCGGAAAATGAGAACCATCCAGAGAAGAGCCGGACAACTACACCCTGCAACGGCAATTGAACGGCAAACACTACCCCGGGAAGAAGGAGGACGCGGACAAGCGGACCTCAAAGACTTACATGACAAGCAGATCCAGAGCATGAGGCAATACTTCCAGTTGAAGAGTCCCCGATCGCCACTCATCCAAGCCATAATACAAGCAGATGCAAATTACACGCCACTAAACCTGTGTAGTACCGAAGAGCGTGTCCTGGAAACAGCCAATGAACAGAAACTAAGAACTTGGGCCGGAAAACCATTACATGGCAGGCACTACAATGACCTGCAACAACCACACGTTGACAAAAAGGCACTCTCCAGCCAGAGACAGAAGGATTCATGCTAGCCATCCAAGACCAAGTGATCGCAACAAGGAACAATCAGAAATTCATCCAGAGAAAAGACATAGAAAGCGACAAATGCAGACACTGTCATGCGGCATCGGAGACAATCCAACACGTGATGGCAGGATGCAAGATCCTTGCGCAGTCAGACTACAAACATAGGCACGATCAAGTAGCGAAAATAGTCCACCAGAAATTGGCAGCGAATGCTGGCTTTCTGACAGAAAAATGCCCGTACTACAAATATGAGCCAGAGACCGTGCATGAGAACGAAACACACAAGCTTTACTGGGATAGAGCAATCATAACAGACAAGACAGTCCCACATAACCGTCCTGACATAACCCTCGTCGATAAATCGAATAAGACCACGTACTTAATCGACATAGCAGTACCCAACACCAATAACATACAGACAACCTACACAACGAAAATCACCAAGTACCAAGATCTCAGACATGAAGTACGAGATATATGGGGTATGGAAAAGATCCTCATCATCCCGTTAGTCATCTCAGCAACAGGGATAGTACCAAAAACGCTTGCGACGAATTTGGAGATACTCAACATTGACCCAAACACCTACATTGAAATACAAAAAGCCACAATCCTAAACACGTGTCACATTGTCAGGAAGTTTCTAGACATGGCACATTAAGAAGTGATGTAAAAAGAGGCTTGGGAACATGGCGCTCTGCCCGTCCCAAAGCCTGTTACCGCCAAGAATGGGCGAGGAAAACTATTTTTGTTATTTATATATATATATGGCCTGCAAAAGGGTTGCTGGTATCTAACTGGAAGGAGACCCACACGCTGAACGTATGTGACGATGTGTGGAACCGGCCGGGCCAGTAACCTAGTGTCCTACCCCGCCTTCAAGTGGTGCAGGCTGAGCTTTCTATTTATGTGGCAAATTAATATTTGCTGCACGGATAGAAAGGCGGAAGGGGAGGGCTAATTCACCAACCCGTCTAGCCAGCGTGGTGAAATTATGGCTAATTCCTCCATTATGTTGACACACCAGAAACCATGGCCCCTAGTCTCCAGGTGCTGGAGTGCTCCTGATCAAGGCAGCGGTCAGTGTGGCATGAAAGCAGGGGGTGCTAAGAATCACTGGAATGGCCCAGGCTGCCGTTTGTTATTGACCTTGGCTAAGTTTAATGGACGATCCCTTGCTTCTGAAGCAAAACTTCAGGAATTGGAAGAGGAACTAGACAAGATCAAATGGGACATTGTAGGACTCAGTGAAGTTAGAAGAAAAGGTGAAGAGTTGGTGGAACTTAAAAGTGGACATTTGTTTTATTATAGAGGAACGGAAACTGGAAGAACAAGTGGTGTTGGCTTCTTAATCAACAAAAGAATTAAAGACTGTCTTCTGGAAGTTGAAAGTACATCAGATCGAGCAGCGAGGCTTGTTGTTCAACTAACCCAGCGATACCAACTTCAAATAGTACAGGTATATGCACCAACATCAAGCCATACCGACGAAGAGGTTGAAGAATTTTATGAAGAAATCAAAGAGTTACACACCAAAGGGAAACAACATATCAAGCTCATCATGGGGGATTTCAATGCAAGAATTGGACAACAGGAACAAGGAGAGACATCGGTTGGTAAATACGGATATGGGGAAAGGAATGAACGTGGCGATCAACTCATCGAATTTGCAGAAGCTGAAAATCTTAGCATCATGAATTCATTTTTTAAGAAGAAACCGCAAAGAAAATGGACATGGAAACACCCCAATGGAGGAACCAGCGAAATTGACTATATCCTGGCAAACAAGAAATCAATTATTGAAGATTGCAGCGTACTGAACAGATTTAATACTGGAAGTGATCATCGAATGGTGAGATGTAAAGTGCACTTAAATACTAAATTAGAACGACAGAAGCTCATTAGGAAACAAGTAAGTAAGAGGGTGGATCTAATGAAATTAAAAGAAAATACTGAGGCATTCAAGTTGGAATTAAAAAATCGCTTTTCTGCACTGGAAGGACTTATTGAAGAAGTTGACATCTCAGAAGCAAATGAAAACATTGTTAAGACAATAATTGAAACTGCTGGGGAAATTGGTGGTGTAACCTGTAAAAAGCACAATAGCAAATTATCTGAGAAGACGAAACAGCTCATGAAAAGGCGAAGAGATATGAAGGTGGACAATCGAAATACCAGTTCCAGGATTGAGTACATAGAACTTCGTAAAACTCTGCGCAAAAGCATGAAAGAAGACATAAGAAAATTCAACTGTGAGTTAGTAAGGAAAGCCATTGAAAACAACAAGAGCCTTAGGGTTGTTAAAGGAAGTTTATCTGTTGGGAAGAAACACATCATTGCATTAAGAGGAGAGGATGGCACCGTAACAAGAAATAGGGAAGAAATACTTAGAAGAGTTGAAGAATTCTACAAAAAGCTATATGAAAGTAACAGTGGATTAAACGAAGACTCTGAGATAGTCGAAGGAACAGCTCCAAAAATCTTCTAATTCACTAAAGTAAGAGGTGGGGGAATGGGATTTTTCTTGGACTTGAAATGCTACCAGTAGTATACAATTGTAGACTTTCTCAGTAGCAAAAACATTAGCAGTTTCCATTTTCTTACCCATGTTGGCCTTCATCCAAGGATGGATTTATCATTTTGCCACACCTATGCTATGCATTTTCTGACGCACCTTGCTACCCGTTCCCCCCACCAATCAGTGGTAGAAACATAAAAATTGTTATATTCAATATATGTCAAAAACTTTTGTATCGACAATAAATATTTTGAAAAACAAACTCATAAATTTAAACATAAACATGAAACAATATTAACTTATATTGCAGTTTTTTTGGTTTTTTTTACACAATGAATCTAATTTAGTTTTATAGAAATACAGTAGAGCCTCTGTTAACTGAAACAAAGCGGGGAGGCACAGTTTCGGATAAAAAAATAAATTGTGATTTCTTAAGTGTAAAGGTGTAAATATTCCACAAAAACTCAATATACACACACATACTCTAATAACTTAAGTATTTATTAAAATTATATACAATACGCAATATATTATGTAGTTCCCAGAATGATGTAATTGTTTTTTTTGTTTTTTTTTAATCTTTAATTTTCCTTTGCTTCCATCTTTCACATCGTTTTTGTGCAGCGATATCTAACCATCTTTTCATTAGAAGAATGTTTAAAGGCTGTGCTTTTTCAAATTGTTCAAAAAACAGTAATGCAATCTTGAAAAAAAAAAAAATTCAGTACATGCTGTAGTTTGTAGGAAAAGCCTGTACAGTATTGAAAGCAAGTTTATAAGTTTTTATGCCCTAGACCAGTAGAAAAATTCTGACATCTGAAGCTCTCGTCGGCGGTGATATGGCTGCCACTCTCTCGATCATTGTCATCTCCTTGCATCTGAGGCAGCACCATGTCAACAATAACTTGGCAATTAAAATCAAGTTCAGAATTACCGCCATGTACCTACTTACTAATCTCACTTTAATTTCTTCACATCCGGGAACGTTTTTTAAGGGGTTTTGGAATTTTTTTCTACTTCACCGGAAATCAAAATTCCGTCAAACAGTTCATCCCAACATTTTACTAGGATAGATGATTTTGCTTTCTCCCAAGATTGGTTGCACCAGTGAAAAACATGGTCCAGGTTGTATGTTTTTAAGATGTCTGGGACATTTAAGCCATTTAAATCTTGTAACAGAGATTTAAGTAAAAAAACCTGATATTGCCTCTTAAAACACTCAATCACACCTTGGTCCAAGGGTTGAACCAAGCCTGTAACGTTTGATAGCAAAAAAGTCAGCATTAAAAAAAATCCTTTTTAATACTGTACATCAGGGATCTTCAATCTTTTTAAATCCAAGGGACAATTTTGCTTATTCCCGTAGGCCAGCGGGCCGCACTAGGGTAGCAACAATATTAGGATTGGATAAAGGCGGATCAAGGGGTACGCTCCCACTTGGATAAGCTTTCGTCATTATTTTTTCCTTGAGTTTCTATATTAGTTTTACATACACACTCAAAAATATTTTCAAGATTTGCCCCTGGGACTGAATAATATACAGTGAAAACTGGCTAAGGTGGAACCTACATAAGACAAAAACTTGCTCAAACTGGAATTTTTTTGCAGTCCCTTCAAAAGTCAATGGTAGTTAACATTAGCTAAAATGGAAACTGTCTAACACGGAAACGGAAAGCACTATTTAGTCCCGTCAAAGAAAGAACAAACTGCATAAAGTGTGGAAAATCACTAGCAGCAAGAAAATTTTCTCAGCAGAAAGAGGGTTGTAATACAATGCAAGTAGAAAAGTGGAGAATGATGAATAAAACACAATTTACAGATATAGAAACCTACCCCCTGCATTGGCATAGCCAGGGAGAGGCTAGTTGTAACCACCTCTCCCATTGCAATGAAATTTTGTATATTTAACATAGGAATATATGAAGTATAGCTCTGTATAACCTCTCCCATTAAGCTTATAATCCCCCCCCCTTATGAACTTTCTGCCTACGCCTATGCTTGTCCGACCACCATTTTCCACCTACCATAAGAATGCCCAGAAAGTTCATAAGGTGAGGGTTACAGGCTTACAGAGCTACAACTCCATTGCATTTACATGTATACTATACACAATTTCATCGAAATGGGGGGTTACAACTACAATCGACCTCCCTTGCACATGCCAGTGCCACCCATTTCTTAAATAAAAACGTTCATTATTAATCAGAATGAAAAGTCACTCATAGCGACTTTATCAATTCATGGATGAACCCACCGCAAGAGGGAGTATCCTTATACATGGGAATCATTATCTTTACAAGGGAGGTACTTTATCGTTACAATTTAAGCTTACATAATATACTTAGGCATGTACAGTTAACATGGAACTTTGCATCATATTGATTGTAACTACTAAAACCACAAAACAGTGCAAAAATTAAAATTAATAAAAATAAAATGAGGTGATAAAATATTTTTATCAAAAGGAAAATATAATCTTAAAGTTCGCAAGATACGACAAAGAAAAAAAAAAGCATATGCAGCTCTTACCACTGAATTTAACTATGTATATATTTTACATGTGACCTCCATAAGGCGGAAACCTGCATACTACGGAATTTTTTTTCCCAGTTCTGTGAGTTTCCGCCTTAGACAGGTTTCACTGTATATATATATATATATATACATACATACACACATATATATCATCATCATATTCAACCATTATCTATCCACTGCTGGATGAAGGTCTCTCCAAATGCTTTCCACACAAGTCTATCCTGAGCAATTCGCTTCCACGTCACCCCAACCTGTTTTCTTATTTCATCCACCCATCTAGTTTGAGGACGTTTTCTAGGTCTTCGGTGGTCTCTTGGAATCCAGTTCAGAATTTCTGTTGTCCATCGTTGATCAGTTCTTCTTGCAATATGCCCAGCCCATCGCCATTTCAGCCCTTTTACTTTAACAATGATGTCCTCTACTCTAGTTTGCTCTCTCACCCAAGTGTTTCTTTTTCGATCTCTCCTAGTTATTCCAAGCATGCACCTCTCCATGCTCCTTTGCGTTGTCTGTAACTTTCGTATTGCTCCAACTGTTAGACTCCATGTCTCTGATCCATAAGAGAGGACTGGCAATACACACTGGTTGAAGACCTTTCTTTTTAGACACAAAGGCAATTTCCCCTTCAGGATAAAACTGTTTCTTCCAAATGCACTCCAGCCAAGTTTAATACGTCTGTTGAGTTCTTTCATAATGTTGCCATCCATTGAAATCAGCTGGCCAAGGTAAATATATGAATCAGCAATTTCTAGCTCAGTGTTGTCAACTTGTATTTTTGTTTCCTCTACAAAATTATTGAACATGATCTTAGTTTTTTGTAGGTTCATCTTGAGTCCAACTTCTTTACTTCTAGTTGAGAGCTCTTGTACCATGTCTTGGAGTTCTGATGGGTTCGTTGAAAAAATAACAATGTCATCAGCAAACCGCAGATGATTTAAATATTCACCATTTATTTTTATTCCCTTGTTATTCCAATTTATCAGCTGAAAAATCATCTGTAAAGCTGAAGTAAAAAGTTTTGGAGAAATGGTATCTCCCTGCCTCACACCTTTACCAATTTTGATAGTTTTTGTATCTTTATGTAACCGAAATTTTGCACTTGCATTTTTATACACACGTTTCAATATGTCAATGTACACATCCTCGATGTCTGTTGATCTTAAAGAGTTGATGACTGCTGATGTTTTAATAGAGTCAAAGGCCTTCTCATAGTCAATAAATGCAACACACAATGGAAGTTCATATTCATGTGTTCTTTCAATTAATTCTCTTAATACTTGAATATGGTCCACTGTACTGAATCCACTTCGAAATCCAGCTTGTTCTCTTGGTTGAGCTGCATCTAATTTTTTCTGCAGGCGATGTGTTAGCACTTTTGTGAAGATTTTATAAATAGCAGGTAACAAGCTAATTGGTCGGTAATTTTTCAAATCCTCTTTATCACCTTTTTTATGCAAAAGAATTACTGTTGCAGAATCCCATTGGTTTGGTATGTTACCGCTGTTAAGACATTTGGTAAAGAATTTTGCAAGTATGTCTTCTACATATTCTCCAGCTTCTTTTAGGATATCTAATGTAATACCATCATCACCAGGGGCTCTTCCTTTCTTCATATTTTTTATTGCAAATGAAACTTCTTCTTTTAAGATTTTAGGAGCTGTTCCTTCGACTATTTCAATGTCTTCGTTTAATTCACTGTTACTTTCGTATAGATTTTTGTAGAATTCTTCAACTCTTCTAAGTATTTCTTCCCTATTTCTTGTTACGGTGCCATCCTCTCCTTTTAATGCAATGATGTGTTTCTTCCCAATAGACAAACTCCCTTTAACAACCCTAAGGCTCTTGTTGCTTTCAATGGCCTTCCTTACTAACTCACAATTGAATTTTCTTATATCTTCTTTCATGTTTTTGCGCAGAGTTTTACAAAGTTCTATGTACTCAATCCTGGAATTGGTATTTCGATTGTCCACCTTCATATCTCTTCGCCTTTTCATGAGCTGTTTCGTCTTCTCAGATAATTTGCTATTGTGCTTTTTACAGGTTACACCACCAATTTCCCCAGCAGTTTCAACTATTGTCTTAACAATGTTTTCATTTGCTTCTGAGATATCACTTTCATCAATAAGTCCTTCCAGTGCAGAAAAGCGATTTTTTAATTCCAACTTGAATGCCTCGGTATTTACTTTCAGTTTCATTAGATCCACCCTCTTACTTACTTGTTTCCTAATGAGCTTCTGTCGTTCTAATTTAGTATTTAAGTGCATTTTACATCTCACCATTTGATGATCACTTCCAGTATTAAATCTGTTCAGTACGCTGCAATCTTCAATAATTGATTTCTTTTTTGCCAGTATGTAGTCAATTTCACTGGTTCCTCCATTGGGGTGTTTCCATGTTCATTTTCTTTGCGGTTTCTTCT
>QLNU02006325.1:0-19312 GCA_006491805.2 Dysdera silvatica | reverse complement strand
ACCATCTTTTGTAGATAGGTAGGTACGAATACGAGTTTCTGCGCAACAGACCCACCTGCGCGTGGACTTTTAAAAAAAAAAAAAAGAACCGTTGCCCTCCCTCGATCGACATCCAGTCTCAGTGGCGGGTGGGTCGAGGTGTCCCCCCCTCCCTGTAAATCGAATCGCAAACCGCCTCTTATTTGCTGCAGCGTGACATAGAGAAAGGGGAAAAGCTCTCTTCTATCTTGAATGAGCCGTGGACAGAACATCTCATCAGGTGACTGAATGAATTCCATCCCCTGTGGGGATTCCTTCAGCGCTTGTAACGCTCACTCAGGGGATCTCATAAAGAGAGATGGCGCACTGCTCACCGTAGTCCGGGGTTTGGTTCCCTAGGCCATAAGAGTTCGGATTCCTCGGAAAACGGTAGGTAGGTCCCGGCGCAGTACGACCATTGTAGTGCTGACAATGAACAAACAAACATTCATTCAGCGTTTTGCTTTTGTTTTTAATCAGGGGAGTCTTTCTTGTGCGATTTTTGCCGTATGCTTATGTATATGTATGTATGTATGTACAGCCGCTATGCTTATGCTTATGTATGTCGCCTTTCCACCCATACATAGCGATAAACAGGTAGGTGACTTGGATTCTCCCGGAACAAAACGAGGTTCTTTCTTGCGAGAAAAAACACGTTCCCATTATTCCCGGAGTCGAACCCACGACTTTGTGACATCATTCGCCTGCTTGTTCGTCTTGGAAGTTATTTCAAGTGAATTTATTTCTTCCTCCGTCTCGACATGCATGCATTCATTTATGAAACTAACCGACTCTTTTACCTTTCAGGGTGGCGTCCGAGGGTAGCGGAACAGCGTTCCGTGACGTCACATCCTTTGGAAGCAATCCCATCAAAGAAAGCCGGTGGGAGTTCCTTTTTTTGGAACCATCGTTTTGGAGAGGTAGCCCGTTTTTAGGGGGTCGTAAAAGCGGAGTCCCTCGGTCCCGTTCATACGACAGCTTCGTCGTTATCGCTTCTCGGCCTATCAGCTAAGATCAAAGTGTAGTATCTGTTCTTATCAGCTTAATATCTGATATGATCCCCATCGGGGGTCACGATATTAAACTTATTTTTGGAACAAGACGGAGTGCTCGGAGCTTGCTCCACCTCTGTCACGGGTCGTCTCGGTCTAGCACTATCTCCGAGTTCGGCCCAAAAGATTGATAAATATCAGGAAACACAACCTCCTTAATACCTCCTCGATGTATTTATTGTCTCTTACGTCAGAGATGTATTCTTCGTTACGTCTAAACGTGCTCTTTGTTACGTCAGAACGTCTCTTTCGTTGTATCAAATGCCTTTCTTTATGTGTAGTTTGTCATTATTTTCCTTCTTTACTTGTGTTTAAATCTCCCACTTCTTCTTCTTCTTCTTCATAACGGTGGGGGGGGCTTTGCCATCGTTGTTCACATGCAGTTCTCCATTCGTTTCCACATATAGATAGATGGAGCCACCATCTTTTGTAGATAGGTAGGTACGAATACGAGTTTCTGCGCAACAGACCCACCTGCGCGTGGACTTTTAAAAAAAAAAAAAAGAACCGTTGCCCTCCCTCGATCGACATCCAGTCTCAGTGGCGGGTGGGTCGAGGTGTCCCCCCCTCCCTGTAAATCGAATCGCAAACCGCCTCTTACTTGCTGCAGTGTGACATAGAGAAAGGGGAAAAGCTCTCTTCTATCTTGAATGAGCCGTGGACAGAACATCTCATCAGGTGACTGAATGAATTCCATCCCCTGTGGGGATTCCTTCAGCGCTTGTAACGCTCACTCAGAATCTCATAAAGAGATGCTTTTGCTCACCGTAGTCCGGGGTTTGGTTCCCTAGGCCATATCAGAGGTTCAGTTCCTCCGGAAACGGTAGGTGGGTGCGGCGCAGTGCGACCATTGTAGTCTTTTGAACGGTAAGACAAACAAACGTCATTCAGCGCTTGTTTGTTTTTTGTCTGTCTTGTGCGATTTTTGCCGTATTTATTGTATGTATTTATTGTATGTATGTATGTATGTATGTATGTATGTATGTCGCCTTTCCACCCATAGCGATAAACAGGTAGGTGACTTGGATTCTCCCGGGACAAAACGAGGGTCTTTCTTGCGAGAAAAAACGCGTTCCCATTATTCCCGGAGTCGAACCCACGACTTTGTGACATCATTCGCCTGCTCGTTCGTTCGTTCGTTCGTTCGTTTCGTCGGTAATTTATTTCTTCCTTCGTCTCGACATGCATGCATGCATGCATTTATGAACCTAACCGACTCTTTTACCTTTCAGGGTGGCGTCGGAGGGTAGCGGAACAGCGTTCCGTGACGTCACATCCTTCGGAAGCAATCCCATCAAAGAAAGCCGGTGGGAGTTCCTTTTTTTGGAACCATCGTTTTCGAGAGGTAGCCCGTTGTTAGGGGGTCGTAAAAGCGGAGTCCCTCGGTCCCGTTCATACGACAGCTTCGTCGTTATCGCTTCTCGGCCTATCGGCTAAGATCAAAGTGTAGTATCTGTTCTTATCAGCTTAATATCTGATATGATCCCCATCGGGGGTCACGATATTAAACTTATTTTTGGAACAAGACGGAGTGCTCGGAGCTTGCTCCACCTCTGTCACGGGTCGTCTCGGTCTAGCACTATCTTCGAGTTCGGCCCAAAAGATTGATAAATATCAGGAAACACAACCTCCTTAATACCTCCTCGATGTATTTATTGTCTCTTACGTCAGAGATGTATTCTTCGTTACGTCTAAACGTGCTCTTTGTTACGTCAGAACGTCTCTTTCGTTGTATCAAATGCCTTTCTTTATGTGTAGTTTGTCATTATTTTCCTTCTTTACTTGTGTTTAAATCTCCCACTTCTTCTTCTTCATAACGGTGGGGGGGCTTTGCCATCGTTGTTCACATGCAGTTCTCCATTCGTTTCCACATATAGATAGATAGGTACGAATACGAGTTTCTGCGCAACAGACCCCCCTGCGCGTGGACTTTAAAAAAAAAAAAAAAAAAAAAAAAAAAAGAACCGTTGCCCTCCCTCGATCGACATCCAGTCTCAGTGGCGGGTGGGTCGAGGTGTCCCCCCCTCCCTGTAAATCGAATCGCAAACTGCCTCTTATTTGCTGCAGTGTGACATAGAGAAAGGGGAAAAGCTCTCTTCTATCTTGAATGAGCCGTGGACGGAACATCTCATCAGGTGAATGAATGAATTCCATCCCCTGTGGGGATTCCTTCAGCGCTTGTAACGCTCACTCAGAGATCTCATAAAAAGATCACTATAGTCCGGGGTTTGGTTCCCTAGGCCATAAGAGGTTCGGATTCCTCGGAAAACAGTAGGTTCCGGCGCAACATGACCATTGTAAGTCTTTGAGCCGTAAAACCACAAAACAAACAAACATTCATTCCTTCAGCGCTTGTTTGTTTTTTGTCGGTCTTGTGCGATTTTTGCCGTATGTATGTATTTATTGTATGTATGTATGTCGCCTTTCCACCCATAGCGATAAACAGGTAGGTGACTTGGATTCTCCCGGGACAAAACGAGGTTCTTTCTTGCGAGAAAAAACGCGTTCCCATTATTCCCGGAGTCGAACCCCCGACTTTGTGACATCATTCGCCTGCTCGTTCGTTCGTTCGTTCGTTCGTTTCGTAGGTAATTTATTTCTTCCTTCGTCTCGACATGCATGCATGCATGCATTTAGGAACCTAACCGACTCTTTTACTTTTCAGGGTGGCGTCGGAGGGTAGCGGAACAGCGGTCCGTGACGTCACATCCTTCGGAAGCAATCCCATCAAAGAAAGCCGGTGGGAGTTCCTTTTTTTGGAACCAGCGTTTTCGAGAGGTAGCCCGTTGTTAGGGGGTCGTAAAAGCGGAGTCCCTCGGTCCCGTTCATACGACAGCTTCGTCGTTATCGCTTCTCGGCCTATCGGCTAAGATCAAAGTGAAGTATCTGTTCTTATCAGCTTAATATCTGATATGATCCCCATCGGGGGTCACGATATTAAACTTATTTTGGGAACAAGACGGAGTGCTCGGAGCTTGCTCCACCTCTGTCACGGGTCGTCTCGGTCTAGCACTATCTCCGAGTTCGGCCCAAAAGATTGATAAATATCAGGAAACACAACCTCATTAATACCTCCTCGATGTATTGTCTATTACGTCAGAGATGTATTCTTCGTTACGTCTAAACGTGCTCTTTGTTACGTCAGAACGTATCTTTCGTTGTATCAAATGCCTTTCTTCTTTATGTGTAGTTTGTCATTATTTTCGTTCTTTACTTGTGTTTAAATCTCACACTTCTTTTTCTTCTTCTTCTTCTTCTTCTTCTGCACGGGGGGGCTTTGCCATCGTTGTTCACATGCAGTTCTCCATTCGTTTCCACATATAGATAGATAGATAGATAGATAGATAGATAGAGCCACCATCTTTTGTAGATAGGTAGGTACGAATAGGAGTTTCTGCGCAACAGACCCACTTGCGCGTGGACTTAAAAAAAAAAAGAACGTTTGCCTCGATCGACATCCAGTGTCAGTGGCAGTCGAGTGTCCCGCCTCCCTGTAAATCGAATCGCAAACTGCCTGTTACTTGCTGCAGCGTGACATACATATAGGAATATAATATTGTGACTGACCCGTGGACAGAAAGAAGAACATCTCATCAGGTGACAGGTTCCATACATCCCCAGCGGGGAGATTCCTTCGCCTTGTAACGCTTACTCAGAGATCTCATAAAGATCGCACTGCTCACTGTAGTCCGGGGTTTGGTTCCCTAGGCCTTAAGAGGTTCGGATTCCTCGGAAAACAGTAGGTCCCGGCGCAGCACGACCATTGTAGTCTTTGAACAGAAATGCAGGTCGGCTCGACATTCCATTCAGCGTTTGTTTGTTTTATCTGATCTTCTTGTGCGATTTTGCCCGTATGTATGTATGTATGTATGTATGTATGTATGTGTAATATGTATGTATGTATGTATGTCGCCTTTCCACCCATAGCGATAAACGGGTAGGTGACTTGGATTCTCCCGGGGCAAAACGAGGTTCTTTCTTGCGAGAAAAAACGCGTTCCCATTATTGCCGGAGTCGAACCCACGACTTTGTGACATCATTCGCCTGCTCGCTCGTTCGTTCGTTCGTTCGTTTGTTCGTTTCGTAGGAAATTTATTTCTTCCTTCGTCTCGACATGCATGCATGCATGCATTTAGGAAACTAACCGACTCTTTTACTTTTCAGGGTGGCGTCGGAGGGTAGCGGAACAGCGTTCCGTGACGTCACATCCTTCGGAAGCAATCCCATCAAAGAAAGCCGGTGGGAGTTACTTTTCTTTGAACCATCGTTTTTGAGAGGTAGGTAGCCCGTTGTTAGGGGGTCGTAAAAGCGGAGCCCCTCGGTCCCGTTCATACGACAGCTTCGTCGTTATCGCTTCTCGGCCTATCGGCTAAGATCAAAGTGTAGTATCTGTTCTTATCAGCTTAATATCTGCTATGATCCCCATCGGGGGTCACGATATTAAACTTATTTTTGGAACAAGACGGAGTGCTCGGAGCTTGCTCCACCTCTGTCACGGGTCGTCTCGGTCTAGCACTATCTCCGGGTTCGGCCCAAAAGATTGATAAATATCAGGAAACACAACCTCATTAATACCTCCTCGATGTATTTATTGTCTCTTACGTCAGAGATGTATTCTTCGTTTCGTCTCAACGTGCTCTTTGTTACGTCAGAACGTCTCTTTCGTTGTATCAAATGCCTTTCTTTATGTGTAGTTTGTCATTATTTTCCTTCTTTACTTGTGTTTAAATCTCACACTTCTTCTTCTTCTTCTTCATAACGGTGGGGGGGGCTTTGCCATCGTTGTTCACATGCAGTTCTCCATTCGTTTCCACATATAGATAGATGGAGCCACCATCTTTTGTAGATAGGTAGGTACGAATACGAGTTTCTGCGCAACAGACCCACCTGCGCGTGGACTTTTAAAAAAAAAAAAAAGAACCGTTGCCCTCCCTCGATCGACATCCAGTCTCAGTGGCGGGTGGGTCGAGGTGTCCCCCCCTCCCTGTAAATCGAATCGCAAACCGCCTCTTATTTGCTGCAGCGTGACATAGAGAAAGGGGAAAAGCTCTCTTCTATCTTGAATGAGCCGTGGACAGAACATCTCATCAGGGGAATGAATGAATTCCATCCATCCCCGGCAGGGATTCCTTCAACGCGTAACGCTTACTCAGAATCTCATAAAAGATCGCACTGCTCACTGTAGTCCGGGGTTTGGTTCCCTAGGCCTTAAGAGGTTCGGATTCCTCGGAAAACTGTAGGTCCCAGCGCAGCATGACCATTGTAATCTTTGAGCCGTAAGACAAACAAACATTCCTTCAGCGCTTGTTTGTTTTTTGTCGGTCTTGTGCGATTTTTGCCGTATGTATTTATTGTATGTATTTATTGTATTTATGTATGTATGTATGTATGTATGTATGTATGTTTGTATGTCGCCTTTCCACCCATAGCGATAAACAGGTAGGTGACTTGGATTCTCCCGGGACAAAACGAGGTTCTTTCTTGCGAGAAAGAACGCGTTCCCATTATTCCCGGAGTCGAACCCACGACTTTGTGACATCATTCGCCTGCTTGTTCGTTCGTTCGTTCGTTCGTTTCGTAGGTAATTTATTTCTTCCTTCGTCTCGACATGCATGCATGCATGCATTTATGAACCTAACCGACTCTTTTACCTTTCAGGGTGGCGTCGGAGGGTAGCGGAACAGCGTTCCGTGACGTCACATCCTTCGGAAGCAATCCCATCAAAGAAAGCCGGTGGGAGTTCCTTTTTTTGGAACCATCGTTTTCGAGAGGTAGCCCGTTGTTAGGGGGTCGTAAAAGCGGAGTCCCTCGGTCCCGTTCATACGACAGCTTCGTCGTTATCGCTTCTCGGCCTATCGGCTAAGATCAAAGTGTAGTATCTGTTCTTATCAGCTTAATATCTGATATGATCCCCATCGGGGGTCACGATATTAAACTTATTTTTGGAACAAGACGGAGTGCTCGGAGCTTGCTCCACCCCTGTCACGGGTCGTCTCGGTCTAGCACTATCTCCGAGTTCGGCCCAAAAGATTGATAAATATCAGGAAACACAACCTCCTTAATACCTCCTCGATGTATTTATTGTCTCTTACGTCAGAGATGTATTCTTCGTTCCGTCTCAACGTGCTCTTTGTTACGTCAGAACGTCTCTTTCGTTGTATCAAATGCCTTTCTTTATGTGTAGTTTGTCATTATTTTCCTTCTTTACTTGTGTTTAAATCTCCCACTTCTTCTTCTTCTTCTTCATAACGGTGGGGGGGGCTTTGCCATCGTTGTTCACATGCAGTTCTCCATTCGTTTCCACATATAGATAGATGGAGCCACCATCTTTTGTAGATAGGTAGGTACGAATACGAGTTTCTGCGCAACAGACCCACCTGCGCGTGGACTTTTAAAAAAAAAAAAAAGAACCGTTGCCCTCCCTCGATCGACATCCAGTCTCAGTGGCGGGTGGGTCGAGGTGACCCCCCCTCCCTGTAAATCGAATCGCAAACCGCCTCTTATTTGCTGCAGTGTGACATAGAGAAAGGGGAAAAGCTCTCTTCTATCTTGAATTAGCCGTGGACAGAACATCTCATCAGGTGAATGAATGAATTCGATCCCCTGTGGGGATTCCTTCAGCGCTTGTAACGCTTACTCAGAGATCTCATAAAGATCGCACTGCTCACTGTAGTCCGGGGTTTGGTTTCCTAGGCCTTAAGAGGTTCAGATTCCTCGGAAAACAGTAGGTCCCAGCGTAGCACGACCATTGTAGTCTTTGAATAGTAAAACCACCAAACATTCATTCAGCGTTTGTTTGTTTTTGTCGGTCTTTCTTATGCGATTTTGCCGTATGTATGTATGTATGTATGTATGTATGTATGTATGTATGCATGTATGTATGTATGTATGTCGCCTTTCCACCCATAGCGATAAACGGGTAGGTGACTTGGATTCTCCCGGGACAAAACGAGGTTCTTTCTTGCGAGAAAAAACGCGTTCCCATTATTCCCGGAGTCGAACCCACGACTTTGTGACATCATTCGCCTGCTCGTTCGTTCGTTCGTTCGTTCGTTTCGTAGGGAATTTATTTCTTCCTTCGTCTCGACATGCATGCATGCATGCATTTATGAACCTAACCGACTCTTTTACCTTTCAGGGTGGCGTCGGAGGGTAGCGGAACAGCGTTCCGTGACGTCACATCCTTCGGAAGCAATCCCATCAAAGAAAGCCGGTGGGAGTTACTTTTCTTTGAACCATCGTTTTTGAGAGGCAGGTAGCCCGTTGTTAGGGGGTCGTAAAAGCGGAGTCCCTCGGTCCCGTTCATACGACAGCTTCGTCGTTATCGCTTCTCGGCCTATCGGCTAAGATCAAAGTGTAGTATCTGTTCTTATCAGCTTAATATCTGATATGATCCCCATCGGGGGTCACGATATTAAACTTATTTTGGGAACAAGACGGAGTGCTCGGAGCTTGCTCCACCTCTGTCACGGGTCGTCTCGGTCTAGCACTATCTCCGAGTTCGGCCCAAAAGATTGATAAATATCAGGAAACACAACCTCATTAATACCTCCTCGATGTGTTTATTGTCTATTACGTAAGAGACGTATGCATTCTTCGTTTACGTCTAAACGTGCTGTTTGCTACGTAAGAATGTATCTATCTTTCGTTGTTTAAAATGCCTTTCTTTATGTGTAGTTTGTCATTATTTTCCTTCTTTACTTGTGTTTAAATCTCCCACTTCTTCTTCTTCTTCTTCATAACGGTGGGGGGGGCTTTGCCATCGTTGTTCACATGCAGTTCTCCATTCGTTTCCACATATAGATAGATGGAGCCACCATCTTTTGTAGATAGGTAGGTACGAATAGGAGTTTCTGCGCAACAGACCCACCTGCGCGTGGACTTTAGAAAAAAAAAAAAGAACGTTGCCCGATCGACATCCAGTAAGTCAGTGGCGAGTCGAGGTGTCCCTCCCTATAACCGAATCGCAAACTGCCTGTTACTTGCTGCAGCGTGACATACATATAGTAATATAATATTGTGACTGACCCGTGGACAGAAAGAAGAACATCTCATCAGGTGACGGAATTCCATCCATCCCCGGCGGGGATTCCTTCAGCGCTTGTAACGCTCCACTAGACCATAAAGAGATGGCACTGCTCACCGTAGTCCGGGTTTGCCCCTAGGCCGCAGAGGTTCGGATTCTCGGAAAACGGTAGGTAGGTCCCGCGCAGTAATGACCATTGTGGTCTTTGAACAGTAAGACAAACAAACATTCATTCAGCGTTTGTTTGTTTTTGTCGGTCTTTCTTGCAGAAATCTTGCCGTATGTATGTATGTATGTATGTATGTATGTATGTCGCCTTTCCACCCATAGCGATAAACGGGTAGGTGACTTGGATTCTCCCGGGACAAAACGAGGTTCTTTCTTGCGAGAAAAAACGCGTTCCCATTATTCCCGGAGTCGAACCCACGACTTTGTGACATCATTCGCCTGCTCGTTCGTTCGTTCGTTCGTTCGTTTCGTAGGGAATTTATTTCTTCCTTCGTCTCGACATGCATGCATGCATGCATTTATGAACCTAACCGACTCTTTTACCTTTCAGGGTGGCGTCGGAGGGTAGCGGAACAGCGTTCCGTGACGTCACATCCTTCGGAAGCAATCCCATCAAAGAAAGCCGGTGGGAGTTACTTTTCTTTGAACCATCGTTTTTGAGAGGTAGGTAGCCCGTTGTTAGGGGGTCGTAAAAGCGGAGCCCCTCGGTCCCGTTCATACGACAGCTTCGTCGTTATCGCTTCTCGGCCTATCGGCTAAGATCAAAGTGTAGTATCTGTTCTTATCAGCTTAATATCTGATATGATCCCCCTCGGGGGTCACGATATTAAACTTATTTTTGGAACAAGACGGAGTGCTCGGAGCTTGCTCCACCTCTGTCACGGGTCGTCTCGGTCTAGCACTATCTCCGAGTTAGGCCCAAAACATTGATAAATATCAGGAAACAAAACCTCCTTAATACCTCCTCGATGTATTTATTGTCTCTTACGTCAGAGATGTATTCTTCGTTACGTCTCACGTGCTCTTTGTTACGTCAGAACGTCTCTTTCGTTGTATCAAATGCCTTTCTTTATGTGTAGTTTGTCATTATTTTCCTTCTTTACTTGTGTTTAAATCTCCCACTTCTTCTTCTTCATAACGGTGGGGGGGCTTTGCCATCGTTGTTCACATGCAGTTCTCCATTCGTTTCCACAGATAGATAGATAGATAGATAGATAGGAACGAATACGAGTTTCTGCGCAACAGACCCACCTGCGCGTGGACTTTAAAAAAAAAAAAAAAAAAAAAGAACGTTGCCCTCGATCAAGCGTCCGGTGTCAGTGGCGAGTCGAGGTGTCCACCCTGTAAATCGAATCACCAGGCACCTCTTGCGCTGCAGCGTGACATACATATAGGAATAAATATAATATTGTGAATGACCCGTGGTTGAAGAAGGCATCTCATCAGGTGACGGAATTCCATCCATCCCGGCAGGGAGTTCCTTCAACGCCTAACGCTCACTCGGGAATCCTCATAAAGAGAGATGGCGCTGCTCACCGTGGTCGGGGTTTGGTTCCCCCAGGCCATGGGGGTTCAGTTCCTCGGAAGAGAGCGGTAGGTAGGTCCCGGCGCAGTGCACGACCATTGTAGTCTTTGAACAGTAGGGATGACAAACATTCATTCAGCGTTTGTTTGTTTTTGTCGATCTTTCTTGTGCGATTTTGCCCGTATGTATGTATGCTTAATAATGTATGTATGTATGTATGTATGTCGCCTTTCCACCCATAGCGATAAACGGGTAGGTGACTTGGATTCTCCCGGGGCAAAACGAGGTTCTTTCTTGCGAGAAAAAACGCGTTCCCATTATTGCCGGAGTCGAACCCACGACTTTGTGACATCATTCACCTGCTCGTTCGTTCGTTCGTTCGTTCGTTTGTTCGTTTCGTAGGAAATTTATTTCTTCCTTCGTCTCCACATGCATGCATGCATGCATTTAGGAACCTAACCGACTCTTTTACTTTTCAGGGTGGCGTCGGAGGGTAGCGGAACAGCGTTCCGTGACGTCACATCCTTCGGAAGCAATCCCATCAAAGAAAGCCGGTGGGAGTTCCTTTTTTTGGAACCATCGTTTTCGAGAGGTAGCCCGTTGTTAGGGGGTCGTAAAAGCGGAGCCCCTCGGTCCCGTTCATACGACAGCTTCGTCGTTATCGCTTCTCGGCCTATCGGCTAAGATCAAAGTGTAGTATCTGTTCTTATCAGCTTAATATCTGATATGATCCCCATCGGGGGTCACGATATTAAACTTATTTTTGGAACAAGACGGAGTGCTCGGAGCTTGCTCCACCTCTGTCACGGGTCGTCTCGGTCTAGCACTATCTCCGAGTTCGGCCCAAAACATTGATAAATATCAGGAAACACAACCTCCTTAATACCTCCTCGATGTATTTATTGTCTCTTACGTCAGAGATGTATTCTTCGTTACGTCTCAACGTGCTCTTTGTTACGTCAGAACGTCTCTTTCGTTGTATCAAATGCCTTTCTTTATGTGTAGTTTGTCATTATTTTCCTTCTTTACTTGTGTTTAAATCTCACACTTATTCTTCTTCATAACGGTGGGGGGGCTTTGCCATCGTTGTTCACATGCAGTTCTCCATTCGTTTCCACATATAGATAGATAGATAGAGCCACCATCTTTTGTAGATAGGTAGGTACGAATAGGAGTTTCTGCGCAACAGACCCACTTGCGCGTGGACTTAAAAAAAAAAAGAACGTTGCCTCGATCGACATCGGTGTCAGTGGCGGAGTCGGTGTCCCCCTCCCCTATAAATCTGAATCACCAAACTGCCTCTTACTTACTTGCTGCAGCGTGACATACATATAGGAATAAATATAATGTGTAGATGACCCGTGGACAGAAGAAGAACATCCTCATCAGGTGACGGAATTCCATCCATCCCCGGCGATTCCTTCAGCCTTGTAGCAACTCCTCAGAGATCTCATAAAGAGATCGCACTGCTCACTGTAGTCCGGGGTTTGGTTCCCTAGGCCATAAGAGGTTCGGATTCCTCGGAAAACAGTAGGTTCCGGCGCAACATGACCATTGTAAGTCTTTGAGCCGTAAAACCACAAAACAAACAAACATTCCTTCAGCGCTTGTTTGTTTTTTGTCGGTCTTGTGCGATTTTTGCCGTATGTATGTATTTATTGTATGTATGTATGTCGCCTTTCCACCCATAGCGATAAACAGGTAGGTGACTTGGATTCTCCCGGGACAAAACTAGGTTCTTTCTTGCGAGAAAAAACGCGTTCCCATTATTCCCGGAGTCGAACCCACGACTTTGTGACATCATTCTCCTGCTCGTTCGTTCGTTCGTTCGTTCGTTTCGTAGGTAATTTATTTCTTCCTTCGTCTCGACATGCATGCATGCATGCATTTATGAACCTAACCGACTCTTTTACCTTTCAGGGTGGCGTCGGAGGGTAGCGGAACAGCGTTCCGTGACGTCACATCCTTCGGAAGCAATCCCATCAAAGAAAGCCGGTGGGAGTTCCTTTTCTTTGAACCATCGTTTTTGAGAGGTAGGTAGCCCGTTGTTAGGGGGTCGTAAAAGCGGAGTCCCTCGGTCCCGTTCATACGACAGCTTCGTCGTTATCGCTTCTCGGCCTATCGGCTAAGATCAAAGTGTAGTATCTGTTCTTATCAGCTTAATATCTGATATGATCCCCATCGGGGGTCACGATATTAAACTTATTTTTGGAACAAGACGGAGTGCTCGGAGCTTGCTCCACCTCTGTCACGGGTCGTCTCGGTCTAGCACTATCTCCGAGTTCGGCCCAAAAGATTGATAAATATCAGGAAACACAACCTCCTTAATACCTCCTCGATGTATTTATTGTCTCTTACGTCAGAGATGTATTCTTCGTTACGTCTCAACGTGCTCTTTGTTACGTCAGAACGTCTCTTTCGTTGTATCAAATGCCTTTCTTTATGTGTAGTTTGTCATTATTTTCCTTCTTTACTTGTGTTTAAATCTCCCACTTCTTCTTCTTCTTCTTCATAACGGTGGGGGGGCTTTGCCATCGTTGTTCACATGCAGTTCTCCATTCGTTTCCACATATAGATAGATAGGTACGAATACGAGTTTCTGCGCAACAGACCCCCCTGCGCGTGGACTTTAAAAAAAAAAAAAAAAAAAAAAGAACCGTTGCCCTCCCTCGATCGACATCCAGTCTCAGTGGCGGGTGGGTCGAGGTGTCCCCCCCTCCCTGTAAATCGAATCGCAAACCGCCTCTTATTTGCTGCAGCGTGACATAGAGAAAGGGGAAAAGCTCTCTTCTATCTTGAATGAGCCGTGGACAGAACATCTCATCAGGTGACTGAATGAATTCCATCCCCTGTGGGGATTCCTTCAGCGCTTGTAACGCTTACTCAGAGATCTCATAAAAAGATCGCACTGCACACCGTAGTCCGGGATTTGGTTCCCTAGGCCATAAGAGGTTCGGATTCCTCGGAAAACAGTAGGTCCCGGCGCAGCATGACCATTGTAGTCTTTGAGCCGTAAAACCACAAAACAAACAAACATTCATTCATTCAGCGTTTTATTTGTTTTTTGTCGATCTTTCTTGTGCGATTTTGCCGTATGTATGTATGTATGTATGTATGTATGTATGTCGCCTTTCCACCCATAGCGATACACAGGTAGGTGACTTGGATTCTCCCGGGACAAAACGAGGTTCTTTCTTGCGAGAAAAAACGCGTTCCAATTATTCCCGGAGTCGAACCCACGACTTTGTGACATCATTCGCCTGCTCGTTCGTTCGTTCGTTCGTTCGTTTCGTAGGGAATTTATTTCTTCCTTCGTCTCGACATGCATGCATGCATGCATTTATGAACCTAACCGACTCTTTTACCTTTCAGGGTGGCGTCGGAGGGTAGCGGAACAGCGTTCCGTGACGTCACATCCTTCGGAAGCAATCCCATCAAAGAAAGCCGGTGGGAGTTCCTTTTCTTTGAACCATCGTTTTTGAGAGGTAGGTAGCCCGTTGTTAGGGGGTCGTAAAAGCGGAGTCCCTCGGTCCCGTTCATACGACAGCTTCGTCGTTATCGCTACTCGGCCTATCGGCTAAGATCAAAGTGTAGTATCTGTTCTTATCAGCTTAATATCTGATATGATCCCCATCGCGGGTCACGATATTAAACTTATTTTTGGAACAAGACGGAGTGCTCGGAGCTTGCTCCACCTCTGTCACGGGTCGTCTCGGTCTAGCACTATCTCCGAGTTCGGCCCAAAAGATTGATAAATATCAGGAAACAAAACCTCCTTAATACCTCCTCGATGTATTTATTGTCTCTTACGTCAGAGATGTATTCTTCGTTACGTCTAAACGTGCTCTTTGTTACGTCAGAACGTCTCTTTCGTTGTATCAAATGCCTTTCTTTATGTGTAGTTTGTCATTATTTTCCTTCTTTACTTGTGTTTAAATCTCCCACTTCTTCTTCTTCTTCTTCATAACGGTGGGGGGGCTTTGCCATCGTTGTTCACATGCAGTTCTCCATTCGTTTCCACCTATAGATAGATAGATAGAGCCACTGTTTTCTGTAGATAGGTAGGTACGAATACGAGTTTCTGCGCAACAGACCCCCCTGCGCGTGGACTTTAAAAAAAAAAAAAAAAAAAAGAACCGTTGCCCTCCCTCGATCGACATCCAGTCTCAGTGGCGGGTGGGTCGAGGTGTCCCCCCCTCCCTGTAAATCGAATCGCAAACTGCCTCTTATTTGCTGCAGTGTGA
Source organism: Dysdera silvatica (assembly GCA_006491805.2). NCBI lineage: Eukaryota > Metazoa > Arthropoda > Arachnida > Araneae > Dysderidae > Dysdera > Dysdera silvatica. The sequence continues at coordinate 4,438 of QLNU02006325.1, read as the reverse complement.
CATAGAGAAAGGGGAAAAGCTCTCTTCTATCTTGAATGAGCCGTGGAAAGAACATCTCATCAGGTGAATGAATGAATTCCATCCCATGTGGGGATTCCTTCAGCGCTTGTAACGCTTACTCAGAGATCTCATAAAGATCGCACTGCTCACTGTAGTCCGGGGTTTGGTTCCCTAGGCCTTAAGAGGTTCGGATTCCTCGGAAAACAGTAGGTCCCGGCGCAGCATGACCACTGTAGTCTTTGAGCCGTAAAACCAAAAAACAAACATTCATCATTCAGCGTTTGTTTACTTTTTGTCGGTCTTTCTTGTGCGATTTTTGCTGCATGTATGTATAAAGGTATGTATGTATGTATGTATGTCGCCTTTCCACCCATAGCGATAAACAGGTAGGTGACTTGGATTCTCCCGGGGCAAAACGAGGTTCTTTCTTGCGAGAAAAAACGCGTTCCCATTATTCCCGGAGTCGAACCCACGACTTTGTGACATCATTCGCCTGCTCGTTCGTTCGTTCGTTCGTTCGTTTCGTAGGTAATTTATTTCTTCCTTCGTCTCGACATGCATGCATGCATGCATTTATGAACCTAACCGACTCTTTTACTTTTCAGGGTGGCGTCGGAGGGTAGCGGAACAGCGTTCCGTGACGTCACATCCTTCGGAAGCAATCCCATCAAAGAAAGCCGGTGGGAGTTCCTTTTTTTGGAACCATCGTTTTCGAGAGGTAGCCCGTTGCTAGGGGGTCGTAAAAGCGGAGTCCCTCGGTCCCGTTCATACGACAGCTTCGTCGTTATCGCTTCTCGGCCTATCGGCTAAGATCAAAGTGTAGTATCTGTTCTTATCAGCTTAATATCTGATATGATCCCCATCGGGGGTCACGATATTAAACTTATTTTTGGAACAAGACGGAGTGCTCGGAGCTTGCTCCACCTCTGTCACGGGTCGTCTCGGTCTAGCTCTATCTCCGAGTTCGGCCCAAAAGATTGATAAATATCAGGAAACACAACCTCCTTAATACCTCCTCGATGTATTTATTGTCTCTTACGTCAGAGATGTATTCTTCGTTCCGTCTCAACGTGCTCTTTGTTACGTCAGAACGTCTCTTTCGTTGTATCAAATGCCTTTCTTTATGTGTAGTTTGTCATTATTTTCCTTCTTTACTTGTGTTTAAATCTCCCACTTCTTCTTCTTCTTCTTCATAACGGTGGGGGGGGCTTTGCCATCGTTGTTCACATGCAGTTCTCCATTCGTTTCCACATATAGATAGATGGAGCCACCATCTTTTGTAGATAGGTAGGTACGAATACGAGTTTCTGCGCAACAGACCCACCTGCGCGTGGACTTTTAAAAAAAAAAAAAAGAACCGTTGCCCTCCCTCGATCGACATCCAGTCTCAGTGGCGGGTGGGTCGAGGTGTCCCCCCCTCCCTGTAAATCGAATCGCAAACCGCCTCTTATTTGCTGCAGCGTGACATAGAGAAAGGGGAAAAGCTCTCTTCTATCTTGAATGAGCCGTGGACAGAACATCTCATCAGGTGAATGAATGAATTCCATCCCCTGTGGGGATTCCTTCAGCGCTTGTAACGCTCACTCCAGAGATCTCATAAAGAGATGGCACTGCTCACCGTAGTCCGGGGGTTTGGTTCCCTAGGCCATAAGAGTGTCTGGATTCCTCGGAAAACGGTAGGTAGGTCCTGGCGCAATATGAGCATTGTAGTCTATGAGTTATAAAACAAAACAAACATTCATTCCTTCAGCGTTTGTTTGTTTTTTGTCGGTCTTGTGCGATTTTTGCCGTATGTATGTATTTATTGTATGTATTTATTGTATGCATGTATGTATGTATGTCCACACATAGCGATAAACAGGTAGGTGACTTGGATTCTCCCGGGGCAAAACGAGGTTCTTTCTTGCGAGAAAAAACGCGTTCCCATTATTTCCGGAGTCGAACCCACGACTTTGTGACATCATTCGCCTGCTCGTTCGTTCGTTCGTTCGTTCGTTTCGTAGGGAATTTATTTCTTCCTTCGTCTCGACATGCATGCATGCATGCATTTATGAACCTAACCGACTCTTTTACCTTTCAGGGTGGCGTCGGAGGGTAGCGGAACAGCGTTCCGTGACGTCACATCCTTCGGAAGCAATCCCATCAAAGAAAGCCGGTGGGAGTTACTTTTCTTTGAACCATCGTTTTTGAGAGGTAGGTAGCCCGTTGTTAGGGGGTCGTAAAAGCGGAGTCCCTCGGTCCCGTTCATACGACAGCTTCGTCGTTATCGCTTCTCGGCCTATCGGCTAAGATCAAAGTGTAGTATCTGTTCTTATCAGCTTAATATCTGATATGATCCCCATCGGGGGTCACGATATTAAACTTATTTTTGGAACAAGACGGAGTGCTCGGAGCTTGCTCCACCTCTGTCACGGGTCGTCTCGGTCTAGCACCATCTCCGAGTTCGGCCCAAAAGATTGATAAATATCAGGAAACACAACCTCCTTAATACCTCCTCGATGTATGTATTGTCTCTTACGTCAGAGATGTATTCTTCGTTACGTCTCAACGTGCTCTTTGTTACGTCAGAACGTCTCTTTCGTTGTATCAAATGCCTTTCATTATGTGTAGTTTGTCATTATTTTCCTTCTTTACTTGTGTTTAAATCTCACACTTCTTCTTCTTCTTCTTCATAACGGTGGGGGGGCTTTGCCATCGTTGTTCACATGCAGTTCTCCATTCGTTGCCACAGATAGATAGATAGATAGATAGATAGGTACGAATACGAGTTTCTGCGCAACAGACCCACCTGCGCGGGGAATTTAAAAAAAAAAAAAAAAAAAAAGAACCGTCGCCCTCCCTCGATCGACATCCAGTCTCAGTGGCGGGTGGGTCGAGGTGTCCCCCTCCCTGTAAATCGAATCGCAACCCGCCTCTTATTTGCTGCAGTGTGACATAGAGAAAGGGGAAAAGCTCTCTTCTATCTTGAATGAGCCGTGGACAGAACATCTCATCAGGTGACTGAATGAATTCCATCCCCGGCGGGGATTCCTTCAGCGCTTGTAACGCTTACTCAGAGGTCTCATAAAGATCACACTGCTCACTGTAGTCCGGGGTTTGGTTCCCTAGGCCTTAAGAGGTCCGGATTCCTCGGAAAACAGTAGGTTCCGGTGCAGCATGACTATCATAGTCTTTGAGCTGTAAAACCACAAAACAAACAAACATTCATTCATTCAGCGCTTGTTTGTTTTTTGTCGGTCTTGTGCGATTTTTGCCGTATGTATGTATTTATTGTATGTATGTATGTCGCCTTTCCACCCATAGCGATAAACAGGTAGGTGACTTGGATTCTCCCGGGACAAAACGAGGTTCTTTCTTGCGAGAAAAACGCGTTCCCATTATTCCCGGAGTCGAACCCACGACTTTGTGACATCATTCGCCTGCTCGTTCGTTCGTTTCGTAGGTAATTTATTTCTTCCTTCGTCTCGACATGCATGCATGCATTTATGAACCTAACCGACTCTTTCACTTTTCAGGGTGGCGTCGGAGGGTAGCGGAACAGCGCTCCGTGACGTCACATCCTTCGGAAGCAATCCCATCAAAGAAAGTCGATGAGAGTTGCTGCTTTTTTTTTTTGGAACCATCGTTTTTGAGAGGTAGCCCGTTGCTAGGGGGTCGTAGAAGCGGAGTTCCTCGGTCCCGTTCATACGACAGCTTCGTCGTTATCGCTTCTCGGCCTATCGGCTAAGATCAAAGTGTAGTATCTGTTCTTATCAGCTTAATATCTGATATGATCCCCATCGGGGGTCACGATATTAAACTTATTTTTGGAACAAGACGGAGTGCTCGGAGCTTGCTCCGCCTCTGTCACGGGTCGTCTCGGTCTAGCACTATCTCCGAGTTCGGCCCAAAAGATTGATAAATATCAGGAAACACAACCTCCTTAATTCCTCCTCGATGTATTTATTGTCTCTTACGTCAGAGATGTATTCTTCGTTACGTCTCAACGTGCTCTTTGTTACGTCAGAACGTCTCTTTCGTTGTATCAAATGCCTTTCTTTATGTGTAGTTTGTCATTATTTTCCTTCTTTACTTGTGTTTAAATCTCCCACTTCTTCTTCTTCATAACGGTGGGGGGGCTTTGCCATCGTTGTTCACATGCAGTTCTCCATTCGTTTCCACCTATAGATAGATAGATAGAGCCACTGTTTTCTGTAGATAGGTAGGTACGAATACGAGTTTCTGCGCAACAGACCCCCCTGCGCGTGGACTTTAAAAAAAAAAAAAAAAAAAAAAGAACCGTTGCCCTCCCTCGATCGACATCCAGTCTCAGTGGCGGGTGGGTCGAGGTGTCCCCCCCTCCCTGTAAATCGAATCGCAAACCGCCTCTTATTTGCTGCAGCGTGACATAGAGAAAGGGGAAAAGCTCTCTTCTATCTTGAATGAGCCGTGGACAGAA
>QLNU02006311.1:12101-66659 GCA_006491805.2 Dysdera silvatica | reverse complement strand
GATCCGGGATGTTATTACGTGGGGTGGTTTTCGGAGCACCCACCGGGAAAATTTTTAGTTTTGGCTGTTAAATACTTTAGGTGAATGTTATTTATATTACTATATATATATATATGAATATGGGGGGAGAACGGCCAAAGTTTAACTATTCAATGACATTATATTTAGGTGTTTTCAAATAAAATAATGTGGGCATCGAAAATGAATACCATGAACATTTTTATACTTACTGAAAGATTTTGATGTCAAACCTCATTGTTTTATGTTAGATTTGTGGCACTTTTTCATACCACGGCATTTTGGGCATCTTGCCCCGAAGAACGGGGTAAGATGGCAAAGTTGCATTAAGTGTACTTCCATTAAATTAATAGGAATGAAACATCATTTATTGAAAACATAGTAGGAAAAACACAGGATATCTACTGAAAAGAAAATTAACAACATTTTTCAGCGATTGCTGATGAATTTGTAAAGTATTTTTCAGATATTAATAGTCATGAATTGCCTTTACCACTGGCTGCCGTTACTGTGGATCAGCACATTTAATGCACATATCTGTTTCTGATGCGCATGTTTCGTGCAGCCATTCCTTGCAAATGATACACTCTAACCAAGGTACTTTAGGCCCTTTTTTATCGTAATAATTTATGTTGCAAACAACAAAGTTATTTTTGCTGTCTTCGCTTTTCTTCTTTCGAATTTGCAAATCACTAACTTTTCCCTTTTGTTTCCTCTTCTCTACTTTCATTTTTACTTTCTCGATGTGTTCATGTTCAGTTAGTAGACTTCCTGTCGTCATTTTAAAATAGGAATAGGAGATATGTCCTCAAACGCACACCCTGCTTTCGAAAGAACTTTGCTTTTGGCATTTTCTAATACGCCCATGTGTCATGTTATTGTCTGACCCTCTTGATCTTCTGATGTGGCTGAAGAAAGAGCACAATCTGAAATGTAATATGCTTCCTCAGGTATACTTTCTGGCTTATACGGCCAAATACTACAAGTTTAAAAATTACTAGAAGCGTTATATTGCCTTGCTCCCTTCTGCCATGCCTCTTAACAAAGGGCCAAATTGAGCCCTAGATAATTTTCTATTTGGATGTGCTTTCATTCTAGTTGTCACAGCGTTGTAAAAAAATGTTTCAAAGATTTAAAAACACATCAGTCAAGAGGTTGTAGATAATGCGTAGAAGGAGGAGGTAAACAAAAGATGATCACATCATTGTTTGTAGCTATTTCCAGCATGTCTGGATCTTCGTACATGCTCCATGGCCAGTTACAGACATTCTTAGCTCCATTGTCCTTCATTTGACTTTCGGACATATGTACGAGGCATATTTGCTTAAAATAATGAGAAAATATATATTTTTTTAAATCTGCTATCTCACCCCGAAAAAAAATAGGCATCTTTCCCTAGAGTCGGGGTAAGACGCCATTTTAGTCACGTGACGACAACTGTGAAAACTAAAGCTGTTATAAGTCAGTACGTTAACAATAAAACCTCTACTATATAAATAGTATAGAAAAGTACAACTTCACATTATACTTTTTAATCTATAATGACTGAATATATCACATTGAAATAATTTGGGCAGTCAAAATCTTAAACTTACAAATGATTTTTCGTATAAATCCGGACACATCCAATCGCGACCTTCCCTTTTCAAATTATTTTCACAAAGTGCTTATCGTCTTCAATGGGGAAAAGCCCATTCTGCCATATGTGATTAAATTTGGAAACTATAAAAAAATAAGCATCTTCCCCCGATGGCCATCTTCCCCACGATTCACTCTACACTCAGGTTCTGCAGTTGCTGTTTTCGCAGCAATGTCAGCCTGTTCATCAATGGAAATTTCGATATGGCTCGGAACTCAACAGAATTTCGCAACATACTGTGTTTTTTGCATCCACAAGTTGTTTGTGAACTCCGTGGATTCCAGCGTGCTACGAGGTTTTGTAGGAGCTAGGTTTTGGAGAACACTGAGCGTATCTGTACAGATGACAGTTGGAGTTAATGAATTATCCAAGATGAATTGTAGAGCTAATCGAATGACATGGATTTCTGTTGTGAAAATTCAACAGAATTTTGGCAGTTGCTGACTCTATATGACATCTCCACAGACAAATGCTACACCAACATATTCATCTGCTTTTGATCCATCCGTGTAAATGAGAGAGTAGCTTTCATACTTACTAGACAGATCATCGAATACCTACCGGTAGACAATGTCTGAGGTGTTGTCTTTTGGATAGACGGATAGGTCCAAACAGATGTCACTGCCAATATCAAACTAGGGAGGAATGGTGTTCGCCATGGATTCTGCTACCATGATTTTTGAAATTTCCAATTCACTAGCAACTTTTTTCCATCCTCATGCCAAAAGTTGGAATATATGAGGGACGAAAATTGAAAAGTGAAATAAAACGGGATTGATGAAGTGATGGCGATGTAGCATGGTCTTTGAGTGATAGTGCTTTAAAATAGTAGTTGAGAGACAAATTTGGCGACATAAAATTTATGAAGGTTCCATGGCTTCAGCATATAAACTAGCGACCGGAGAAGTCCAAAAGGCCCCCAATGCATAGTCGTAGACCCTCATGATGTATGGGGTCAAGTTGTTCAAGTAACGACTAGCAAGTTGAGCCGTATATAGGACAGCTATAATCTAATTTGGAACGAATTAATGCTTTATACAATCTCAGAAATGAAGATCTGTCTGCTCCTTAGGGTGTATAAGAAAGAACCAAAGTAGAATTTAGTCATTACAAAATAAATTCTTCAATATTATTAACCATAAATTACCACAACCAATGTCGATCCGTGAGGTTCCGCAAAGATTCAATTTATTAACTTTTAATCAACTTTTAAATTATAAAATTTTGTTATTAATGTTTAAAAAAATTAAAAATACTAGTCTATCTATTCCAATTGATTTACAGCAACCTACACATAACTATCCAACAACAAGTAGACGTAACTACAGACCTCAATTTTCTCGTCTGGAGCTGGGTTGCCACAGAGTGGGTTCTTCAGGTCCTAAATTGTGGAATCAGCTGCCTTCTAATATAAAAGAGATAAATTCCTATTCTAAGTTTAAGTCTTTAATCCGGATCTTCCTTACTAATTCTATTTAATCAATGGCATACTTAATTTAATTTTCGCTGATGTTTGCGCAGTGATATCCCATGGGGCTGCTTTGGCTATCTGGTATCTCCTGGGTGGTGCAGGCTTTGTCAGACTACGTCTTTATCTGCGCTACCCAGGCAGACATGGACAAAATTCTATTTCACAGTATATTAATTAATGTATTGATATTTTTTTTTTAATTAAATTTGATGTATTTATATTTTTGTAATTAATTTTATGCATCTATATTTTCGTATGATGTTAATGTAGATATGTCTTTGTTCTTATAATTAACTTAAACTAACATTGATTTGTAATCTCAATGTATATTTTTTTGTTGTTCATGTTGCTGCCTAAATAAATTTGCTAAAAAAAAAACTCTGATGGGCTTTAAAGCATTTGTCCAGCAGTTGTTTGATATGGGAATGGAAAGTCAGGGAGTGGTCGCATATAACCCCCCAGGAATTTTATCTCCTGAACCACCATAACAATATCATTTCCCATTCGGAGCTCCGGATCTAAATGTAAACTACGTTTGCAACAAAAATGTACGCGAACGGTTGTTTTTTTTTTTTTGTGCTGAGGAATTGAATTCGTTATTAACTGTCCATTCCATTATTTTGTTTAGAGCCAACTGAAGTTTTCTCTCAACTAGGTTCATATTGTCTGCTTTGTAAGAAATTTTCAGGTTATCAACGTACAACGAAGTTTTTAGCGTGACGGGAAATTTCGTAATCACGCAACCGAATCTCAAGATGCAAATAATAGAACGCAACTGTAGGGAACACTTTGGTCACGAAGGACAGTATGTGAAAGTGCAGAACCGATACGGACTTGGAAAGTTCTGTAGTTCAGAATTGCTTTTATAAAATTTGGCCCTAAGACCACATTGGTGGAGTTCTCTGAGGATGCCATGTTTCCAAGTTCGATCGTATGCTTTTTCTATATTGAAGAATATATATATATATAAGGTGTTCCCTCTTAACAAAAGCCTCTCTTATAGCAGTTTCTAAATTTAAAAGGATGTCTAGTGTTGATCTCATTCGATGGAAACCACTCTGGCATGGTAGTAAATGGTTTCCAATTCCTAGATAACACATCAACTTATTGCAGACCATCCTTTCCATTAGTTTACAAAAGCAACTTGTAGAAGCGACAAGTCGGTAATTCGAATGATTCTTTGGATCGTTGCCTGGTTTGGGAAAAGGTATGATAATGGCTTCATGCTATGCCTCTGAAAAAAAACTGTTCGCTTCAAATCCTATTGAATAAAATTAGAATATTTTCAAAGGATTTGATAGACAGTTTCCTGATCATTGCATAATGGATTTGATCCGGTCCAGGGGAGGTATGTTTAGACTAATCTAATGCATATTTCAATTCAAAGAAGATAAATGGGATATTATAGAGAGATGTTGTATTTTCACGGAAATTGAGAATTTGTTTTTCTTGATGTCTTTTTATGGACTAGAATGAGGGAATGTAGTTGGTACTGCTTAAGATATTAGAACAAGCAGTAGCCAATGAATTGGCTATTCCCTGGACATCACTGATTTCCATCCCATTGCACTCCCAGATAGAGAGTAGAAATGAGATGTAATTTCCATTTATTATTTTTTTATTTTTTCCCAAATTACCTTTGAATTTGTTGCAGATGTTATGCTAGAAATAAATATTTTCCAAGAATCCTTCTTTGATTGTTGTCGGATGGATCTCATCTTGGCTCTGACTTTTTCGTATGTAATTAGATTTGTTTGCGTGTGGTATCGGTGAAATATACCCTTTGCCCAGGACTGTCCTGAAGAAAATTATTGAGAGTATGCGGTGCTGTATTAAAAAGTATTGCAATTGCGGGGTTATATTGGACTCGGTGACGTTACCGCGCCTTGATGACCCGCATTTGACTGATCGTCTATCCAAGCCCAAGGTGTCACTTGCCACTTTCATCAGTTTTTCCTTCCTCTTCTGGTCATACGCAGGATATTATTTTGAGACCTGGGGGATTCACAGGAGTTTTCCTCATTTGTTTACATTCAAGTTTGTAAATGACTACCAAAGAAAAAGGCTAAACTTTTATGAAAGTTGCCCAGAAACCAAAAATAAAAATAACAAAAAAAAAGTACTAGAACTTGATTGAGACATTGAGAATACGCGGAGCGTACTCCCTATTTTTCAAAATTCTTGAGAGTACGAGGCGCACACCTTGTGGCGCAGTATAGCCCAGATGCTCTTGCGCCATAAAAAAGCCAAACAATCAATGAGGCGCACACAGCGAGTACACTTTGGGAGCAGCCCTGCCCATACCTTTTTTTTTCTTTTTTTTTTGTTCTTTAGAATCAACTTTGCACTCGTGGTTCCACCAGGGTTTGGGTATTTTTAGAAGATGTGTAAAGGTTTTCGGAATTGAACGCTTTGCTGCCTGCAGCATGTGATCGATGACCATTTTAACTGCTTCATTAATGTTAGGGTTGTTTACCATAGTACTATTGACGTTTGTTAGGCTACAAAAAAGTTCCCAGTTAGCCTTTTCAATTAACCATTTTGGGTCCCGTGATGGCGTACAGAAACCCCGCCCAGTATAGTTCAATGTAATGAAATGATCGCTTCCAAGTGGATCTTGTTTGACGTCCTATGTCCATGCTGGGAGAAGTGATGGCGAACAAATTGAAAGGTCTATGGCTGAGAAACTTTGGTTTGCAGAGTGTATGTGTTTTAGTGTTCCTGTATTCATTATTATAAGTGATTGGTTATAAACAAAGGCTTCCGTTGTGCGTCCTCTATGATTGGTGTTCTCATATCCCCATAAACTATTGTGAGAGTTAAAATAATCAAGGATGAGGAATGGGGTAGGCAGCTGATTAACCAAATCAGAGAGGGAGTTCGAATTAACATTTTGATTTGGTGGAAGATATTGAGACGACACCAAATCCACAAAAGAAAATTTATTTATAACAAACCCAAAACATTGCGATTTAAAACTAAAAAAAGAAATGCATATTATATTAAAACAACCATAAACGTTATCGGACCGCTCGGTCCGATGCTATGGAACAATCTATCTGAGAGAATCCCAGCACCAGAGCGCATGCGCGAACACACATTCACTTCACTTCTAAAGTTTCAAAAGCCATCACAGCCGAAGTACAATGCGTGCGCCTCAATATAAAGAACATACGTGATTTCAGCTGTTATTGAGAGACGAATGGCTATTGCTTGTGGTGGTGTATTGAGGTTAATTTTTGTAAAGGGAAATCGGTTATTGACAATAATCACAACGCCTCCACAAGCTCTATTATTGTCTACATTGTCTTTTCCAATAACAATGAAATTTCGTATTGAAGCCGCCTTGTTATTTTTAAGCAAGGTCTCCTGAAATGCAAAGCAGACAGGTTGATAGGTGTTAATGAGGTGTTTAATATCCTCGATGTTGCATCGGAAACCACAACAGTTCCATTGTATAATACAGAAAAAGCCATTATGGATAAATGATAGTTTGCCAATCCCCAGTTTTACTCCCCGAATCAGCTTGTTTGCTGATCGGAGAAAATGGATCTTTTGTAGAAATGGAGGGTATTATTTCATCCTCCATTTCGGTAAAGGAAGTTTCATCATCTTCTAAAGAAGTGTCGTCCCAATCTCTTTTTTTTTTTTTAAGGGTCGAGATCGGATCTGAGAAAATCCTTCCTTCGAAGTTGTATTTTTTGTTATATTTTTCCTTAATTTGTCCTTTTTGCTCTGTGTAAATGTATCGTGGATCGGAAGTTGTGTTAAACTGCCTGTCCCATCTCAGATGTTCTACATAGCGCCATCTTGAGATGCACAATACAAAGATATTCAAAATATAAAAATAATTCAAATATATATTTCTGTGGGAATTTTTGCTAAAAGCATTTGAGCTTTGCATAAAACAATTCAATTATTTTTAGTTCAGCATAAACTTTTTGGCATAACTAAATTTAAGTGACCTTCTGATGTTGGCTCCTGGGATTTCTGCCGTCAGCTATGACATCATTTGGGCTGTCAGCTATGGTTCTGAACATAGGCGTAACTTGGGGGGTTAAATATAGCGTAAACTGAGGGCAAAAAAAACTGAAAAACTCCAAATTGTATGTGGGGGGGGGAGTACGATTTTGCCTTTTTTCTAAGAAAACTGGGGGGAACTGCCCCACCTTGCCTCCGCCAGATTAAGCCTATCATTCTGAACGACGGTGGACGCTGAAATCGCGGAAGAAGAATTTTTTTCCACACCTATAAGAACAGTCCCGTTATTTCACATATTATTACATTTGAAAGATTGCGTTAGGATTTATTTAACTTTACTGTGTTGGTTTTTTTTGTTTTTTTTTGGTTTTTTTTAGATTTGATGGCATTACAGGATCAATTACATTCCGGGGGTTTTAGATTATAGTATGTACTACATATAGAATACTAAGTATGAGCATCGATAGCAAAACATTGATGAGTACCATCGATATTTACATCGATGATACCATCGATATTTAATTTACTACATCGATGAGTACCATCTAAAAATTTTCAAAATATTTTTAAACAAAAGGTGGAAATTTCTGAACAAAAAATCAAAATTTGAGGATTAAAAAGATCAGTGATCGAGGATTTGTTTTTAACTGAGGCAAACTGTTTGCAAAACAAAACTTCTAGCAATTGAAACTGGAAAACTTATAAGAACTTTCACTCCTTTTAGAATGCGTATTAAGGAATTTATAATTTTATTCAATTTTTATTCAAACGTTTTATTATATACAATTTTATTCAATTTTTTACGATGCTTTTCTGAGGCAATGGATTGCACTGACGTATTTAATTCGCTAAATCAAAAGTTCTAAAACTGAGGTGCGTGACTCAACTACTGTGCACCCGACGAACCTCAACAGGATCATCTCCTTATGGAAATAGAAATTCAAGTCATTCAATGGGTACATACTAATCACACAACAAGTTTGCTGCCAAAGCAAAGAAATGCACCACATGCTGCAATTTTACAAAGAACACGAAGAGCAAGGAGTACATGCAATGTGCTCTTTGTTATCAATATCTCATCACTTGTTCATAAGAAACATAAAACCAAAAGCTTTATTTCTAATAGATGCTGGTTCAGATGTTTCTATTCTTCCTGCCACAGCTTTATAAAAACGAAAACAACGAACTATGACATTATCGGCAACGAATACTTAGTCAATCAACATTTACAGAAAACAAACGTTATTCTCAGAAATTCATCTTCATAGAACATTCATTCACCTGATCAATTTTAGTTAGTAACGTATCAACACCTATAATAATCGGTGACAATTTTCTATACCATTTTGATCTATCACTTGATTTACGAAGACGATGTTTTCATGACATGTCAAAAAGAACTTCTAACTCAGTGCAAATTTCAATATGCTAAAGTACATTCTATAAAACTGGTAAATGGTGATAGTAAATATCATGATCTACTAAAAAATTTTCCAATGATCGCCATACCTCCTCAACCCGATCAACCCATAAGACATTCGGCAGTTCATCGCATAAAAACACAAGGACCACCTGTACATGCTAAATCCCGAAAACAATTTCCAGATCGACTAAAAATCGCTAAAAAAAAAATTCCCCGACTTTAAGTTTATATGTCGACGCATCAGATATTGCAGTTAGAGCAACGCTCATGCAGCAATGCAATAAAATATGGCAACCTATTGCATTCCTTTCAACAAAACTGAACGATGCACAACGTAAATGGTTCTCGGTGGAAGGGGACCCTTGACACATTGCTGTACCTTTTCCTTCATTTTTTGGCGCAGTATAGCCCAGATGCTCTTGCGCCATAAAAAATCCAAACGAACAAACGAACAACCATTTTCCACTTTTTTTTTTAGCTCCAAGGTTATTGCTCCTGGTTTTACCCTGCATCGATGAGTCGGTTTTAATTGGCACGGCAAGGACGAACACGAGACAAAAGAGGCGAACAAGGCGCCCACGGACTCGGGAAAGGAAAACACCGTCAAACACTTCGATGCATTCTTTGGAAGCAGACATACGGCCATTGCAAGAAAAAAACCGTTGGAATAGAAAGCGGGGAATATGGGGGAACAAAAAAAAGGAAATTAAGCAATTATCCTTTATCCGATTACTCAACAGAAACTACGCGCATAATGATATTCACTGAATGGATTCCTTGATTGGACTGTCCAGCAACAATCTCTAGTGATCAAGGAAGCCAATTTCGATCACAGTTATTTAAAGAGCTAATATCATTCCTTGGAACAAATAAAATACATATTACTCTCAATCTAATGGCTATTGTTAAATTAAAATTAAAAGCGATGAAAGAAAATCATTCTTGATCATTTGAAATCTCGAGAAAGGATAAAGTAATGATATATTTTCTTGCATTATAACGAAGTGGTTATTTAAAAAACAAGGATCGAAAACGAATTTTGACTTCGTTAAATTTTTTTATTATCCAGCGCCGAGCAGACTTTTTCTTCTTGGAACTTACATTTGACTGTAAAACCTCATTCGGCTGACTGTGCGGTCCAGCGCTACCAACAACATATTCATAGGAAACAAGATTGCTCTCAAAGCCTTCTACAACTTGTTTTCCCCCCGGAACGTAATCTGTGACCAGAACCCTGTCCCAAAAAAATCAACCCTCTCTTTGCAAGGAGTGAGAACCGCCATACCAAAGAAGCTATCATCGCCAGAGCCAGGAAAAAAGGAATAACATCGAAGGATCAGGATCTTGAATTCACTGGGAAAGTGCAACCAATCTTCATTAGCGAAAAATCAACGCCAAGACGTAAACAATTATTTGAAGCGGCCCTCGAAACTAAACGGACATACGGTTGGAAACCTCTGTGCATCTTCAACGGAAAAATCCTCAGCCGGTTTACAGCTGGGAGTGACATTATCCAAATAACGTGTCGTGACGACTTAAAAGCATTTCAACCTTGCTGAATCGCCTTCAAACTCATCTTTCTGGCATCACTGATCGGTGCGGAGTGCTTCCTGTTTTTAACAGATAAGCCTTTTCTTTTGTTTTGTTTCCTCTATCTCCCCCTGCTTTCGCTATGAATTCCGGGTTCCATTTTTTCTCCCCTGTCAACTGCAACTATCACTGTAGGTTAAAACTTTATTTGTTTAGGCAGAATACTTACAAAGTGAAAAATACACTGTGCCAGTGATTTACGAAGCATTTTAGGTAATTGCCAGGGCGATCTTAATATCCTACATATTAATATTCGTAGCCTTCGCGGAAACTTAAATTTAATCTCGGAACTACTTATGACCTCTAAAATTCATTTCAAAATAATTGCATTAACCGAAATCAGAACTCTTTCTCAACTCGACGCTAAATTTTTGAACTTAGATAATTACCCTTTAGAACACTTTTCTAGGCCGGATAACTCTTAGGGGGTGTAGCAATTTACGTACACGAAACGGTCAACTGCAAAATAAAAAATGTCGGCCCCATTGAGTGTTGCGAATCATAATTTCTAGAGATTAATACTCATTCCCCTCTGAATACTGTTTCAGTGGGTATTGTTTATCGCTCACCAAGTAATCATGCATCCGATTTTCTCAGGGCACTTGAAGTTTCTCCTTTTCAAAAACTTTTCAAATCTAACTTAATACTTCGCAGTGACTTTAATATTAATTTACTTGGGGACACCTCAATCATCCGTTCTTTGTGTAACAGTCTCACCCATGGCTGCATTCCCTTTATTAACAAAGCGACTAGGGTTACCGATATTTCTAAAACACTGCTGGATCATATTTATTCCAACATCGCTGATTATATAACTCAGTCAGGAGTAATCGGAAACGGAACCTCCAATCGTCTTCCCGTGTACATTAAAGTGTCTAATCTACTATCAAGGCATACCTCAGATCTCAAAATTTCTCCTAAAATTTTATACAATCGCGAAAAGTTTTCTCACCGCTCAACAGCGCAACCTAGCTTGACGTTATGTATAATAACAGCTCCGACTCCAATGAGACTAAAGACATTTTCACAAAAGAGATTTCTGAGGCTCTAACAAATTCCAATCTCTAACAAATAAATCTTATACACACACACACACACACACACACACCCCAAGGAAGCATTGGGTCACAGGAGCCATCCTTAAATCCATCATCAACAGAGACCAGCTTCATTCTCAACTCAGGAGCAGTCCTTTTAACTCTCCTCTAAAATTAAAAAGTCCAGTATAGTCATCTATTTCTATATACTGACAACGCGACACTTCTGATCGCTGAAAAAAATATTGAAGAAATTGCACCAATAATCAACTATGATTTAGAGCAAATCTCCAACTAACTGGCTTTATACTAATAAACTTGAGTTAGACATTATAAAATCTAACTACATTATTTTTTCACTTTCGGCAAAAAAAGTTGCATAACCATTCTCCAAGTATTTTCCGCAACTCCAACCTACAAGAAACCAAATCAACTACTTGGAGTAATTTTCGATTCCAACTTAAATTGGAAAGTACACATTAACGATCTGACCGTTTCGCTTAAAAGTCTCCTAGAAATATTCTCGAGATTTAGACATGTTGCTCTATACGCTAAGTTCTTATATTACTTTATTATTCTTTATTTTACTCTAAACTTACCTACTGCATTGAGGTCTGGGGAATCAATCCCATGCACCAACATTCTGCGGCAGTTAAGAGCCACGTAAAAAGAACTCATTCGAATAATCAACTTCGCAGTCTTCCAGGAACATGCTGGACAATACTTCAAATTATGGCGTATTCTTCCTTTTACCCTCCTAGTTAAATACAAACTTTCGCCCCTCATGTATTAGGTAACCAAAGAAGACCTAGATTTGCCCTTCACCATTTCACATATAATGTAAGAATATAACTCACGTCGTCACGATGAAATAAAAGTTCCACAACCTCGTACTAACTTTAAAATTCATAGCGTTTCTGTTACGGATTTTAAAATCTGGAATTCGCAAAATTTTAAGGTTCTATCCTTTTCGTCCTTTAAAACCAAAATCTTCGACTAGTACTTTAATTAGGTCTGCTCATCATGCTCCTTCTGTCTGCGATCTCCCTCCCTTTAGCCTTCGGTCTCCGTCCCCTTGCTTTCTCCTTTCCTTGTCTATATTTCTCTTGTTTTTCTTTCATCTGCTTTTCCTCAGTTTTATCCTCCACAAGCGTACTCGCAGCGGACAACCTAAATTCGTGGACAATATTTATTATTTTCGTTTTCCTTGCCCTCCGGGTTCTGCTAACAAGAAAAATACTCTGTCTTATGTTCCCAAAGATTTCACCTTTGGGCCGCTCTTCAGTCTCCACCGTGACATGTTTGAATCCAGACTGTGTTCATAAACTCTGTTGTGTGATATCCCAGTTGCGTGCGAAACTTTTTATGTCAATGTTGATTTCCGCACAACCCATAAAATTTCATTTGTTCCTCTTACATAATACGAGCAATCCTTTACTCTTGGAAGGAGGGCCCTCTTACTATCATCACCACTGAATAAAATATAGACGGAATAATATCGAAATACGAAATGTTCCCCCGAGACCAAGAGCAAATCCACGGACCTGATCTAGAAAATCCTAGGGAAAGTTCTCGACATTGAGCCAGACACCTCCAATATGGAAGCATCGCATCGAGTCCCTTCCTCCCAAAAGATCAAACCAATCGTCGCAAGATTTGTGAACCACCGTACCAAAGAAACTGTCATCGCCGGAGCCAGGTAAAAAAAAATAACATCGAGGGACCTTGGATTCACCGGGGAAGTGCAACCAATCTTCATTAGCGAATCTTAATCTTCCAACTACATTATTTTTAAAACTCCCGACGTATAAATTCACTGCTTCCTGCCCTTCTTCATCAAACTTCACCAGGTTTCGCCCTGCCTTTTCTTGATTCATGGAACTCCGCCATGTTTCACTTCACCCCTCATACTTCATCGCTTGGAGGGTAAGAACGGGCTTCAGTATGGCTTCGCCATACCTCTTCTAGAAACACAGTTCCGCTCGATCGGACAACCTTTCCAAATCATCTCTACATACAAAACAATAAATCCGATGTACAAATTCAATGGTTCCTGCCTTTCATCAAGCTTCATCAAATTTCGCTCTTCCTTTTCTGGATTCATGGAACTCCGCCATGTTTCGTTTCACCTCTCATACTTTATCGCTTGGAGGGTAAGAACGGTGCTTCAGTATGGCTTCGCCATACCTCCTCTGGAAATAAAATTCCGCTCGATCGGTCAATCCTCCCAAATCATCTCCCATACAAAACAAGAAACCCGATGTATAAAAACAACAAGGAATAAATTATTATTATTATCATCATTATTATTATTATCAAAAATATTGCAACAAAATAAATAAAATAATAATTATTTTATTTATTTCAATTTCTTTGTGCATTTATTTAACTTATTAAACGAATATTTAAAATAAAACATTAAACAAACATAAAACACAGATTTAACAAATAAGTATACAAAATAAAAATAATTATAATAAACGTAGTATAAATATATAAAATAAATGCAATATATAAATATTGTAAACAAATGCACAAAGAAAACAAACAAAATAAAATAATACAAAGAGAAGAGAAAAAATTCAACGTCTTTTTCCATGTTGCAATGGTTTATCTGAACCGTCGATTAGTAGGACCACAAATGGAGTTTAAAATGGAGTTTCAAATTGGATTCCAATGGAAATACAAATTGAATTTAAAAGGCTGAAACAATAGCACTCAATAGGAAGCAATTAATAGCCAAGATTATCCGTGACTGAATTGTTGTTCAATTAATAAACAAAATTTTCGCAGCAGCTTTGTTAGAAATCGAGTTTGTGGTAAATGTTGTTATATTTCTATAGTTACTTCGAAATCATGTCGTGTGGACCCCGTAGAATAATAGTATTTCCATGGTTACCATCAGCAAAAGACCATGACAACCGTATATACATAACATTGCTATAGTTACACATATTTATAATTAAACATCATAATTTTCAAGCAAAATACATAGTTTCTATTTAAAATATTTGAGAAAACATAGAGAACTTTCACGTCTTGCAAGAAACTTCAACGTCGTGTTTGAAATAACTGAACGAGCTTCGAACAACAAAGGAAGTTTCTAGTAATCCAATATTACAACTCAGGTCCATTCTTATGCTCGTTTAAAATAATTAATAATTCAGAAGAGTTTAAATAATAAAACTGGGCTGTAATACATGTCCTAAAATCAAATTCGCAAAAAAGATTAAACATTCTAATAAAATCTTTGTACAACAATTCCCATAACTTTTCCAAACACGCGATATATTTCCATCTGATAGAGATTTCTCTTTTCAACTTAAAAATCCCTAAAAATAACAAATATGGCAGTTTTAGAACTAGTTCATAAAAAAAACCGCTTGCTTATTAACTGCTTACCGCAGCCCGGAGTTTGGTTTTCTACGCCTTCTAAGCTAAAGATTCGGATTCCTCGGAAAACTAGGTCCCGGCGTAGCATAGCACTTTCTGTTCATGATCCGTAAAACTTCCAACCAAACGAACTTTCTAAAAGTGTGTGAATATTGCAAATTCTTTAGAAGTGTGTGAGGACTACAAACTCTTTAGAAGTGTGAATGATTGCATGTAGGCCCATTATAAATTTCTTAGAGCTGTTTGTCAAAAATAATTTCGAAAGTAAGACGTTGAACTAAACAAGCACATAGATTCCACACGTAGAATTTGAGTTGGCGCGATTCTGAATTTTTGCAATTTTCTACACTTATATACGGGGTTCCGGCTCTGGTTCTCGGAGGGAGCAAATACTCGGAACATTGCTCTTCCTTTTCCTTCATTTTTTTCACTTTAATTTTATTTTTTTACACCCCTTCTTTGTCGTAACTCCAAGGTTATTGCTCTGGTTTCTACCCCTGGTTTTGCCATGCATCGATGAATCGGATTTAATCGATTTCTTTCCCTTTTTCTGTCCCGCCTTCTCCACCGCTTTCCTCCCCAACGCTTTCTCTTGCAATGGCCGTGTGTCTGCTTCCAAAAAATGTATCGGAGTGTTCGGCAATGTTTTTCTTTTCGGGATCCGTTGCTGCCTCTGCTCATCATTTCTGTCTCGTGTTCGTCTTCGCCGTCCATAATGCCTCTGCTGTTTCGACTCTGGTGTCCTTTGCCTGCCATGCGTTTCCTCATCGGCCCTCTCCTCACCCGTTCGTTCTTTCTACTGTGTGTCTTGATGTCTTGCATGTTCGGCGTGGTTGTTCTTCGAGATCGACATGTTTTTGCATCCTCATACCTCACCGGCTCCTGCCCTTCTTCTTCATCAAATTTATCAGGTTTCACTGTGCCTTTTCTGGTTCATGAAACTCAGCCATGTTTCATTTCACCCCTTACACTTCATCGCTTGGAGGTTAGGAATCTTTCTTCATCACTATGGCTTTGCCATACCTCTTCTGGAAATAGAGTTCCGCTTGATCCGAAAACCTTTCCAATTCATCTGTGCATACAAAATAACAAACAACAAATACACTTACATGCATACACATACAATTGTCGTATATTTTATACATCGTGTAAGGTGGGTTTTTTTACTTTAGATTTTATGACCGGCGTCCTAGTCCACCCCTTTTCATATTCGTGCTGTAAAGTCATTCAAAAGTATTATTCCAAAAATTAATCTTAACAGAAAACTACTTTAATAATTATAAAGAAATAAGAGACGTGTATAAAAACATACAAATACAGTAGAGACTCGATTATCGGGCCTCAATCATCCGGATCTTCAATTATCCGGTTCCGTGAAGCTCAATTTTTCTTTTCTTTTTAAAACAAGAGTCCCCGTGCGGAAGAGGAAAGGGAGAGAGAGAGAGTGGGAGAAGAACGGCAACCATGATAAAGAAAGTCCCTTCCACGTGGCACGTGCCAGCCGGTCGGAAGGTTCTTATGTAGTTTAAAATCTTTGAGGCATCATATTTTTTTTTTACATACATACAATATTTAATGTATATCAATGAAGTTGTCCCATCATTTTTAATTGTTTTTCCTATTTTTCCTGGTTTTACGATTTTATATTGATTTTTTAATTGTATTCGATTATCCAAATTTTTATTTTATCTGGATGTCTCTGATCCCAATTAGTCCAGATAATCAAGTTTATACTGTACACATGGGTCAATATATAATGAAATAACTTTTATCTAACGAATTTTTCTAGACATAAAGAATTTATCATCAGAACGGTTACATTTTAACAGGTTTGCATTGAAAGTTACCTGTACTTAACGAAAATTTTCTTGAAAATTACAAAACCGTAGTTTTTTTTTTTAACTAATCGGGTACTTACGTATTAGCCCTTCGAGCAAGAAATTGGCGAAGATTTTGAAGAATTTGGGCCAAAGTTCATTTACATAAATAACTAAATGTAACCATTCGTTGGCGTTATTTCCCCACTATTCTGAATTATTACTGAAATAAATTGAGATTTTACATATACTATACATAAAATGTGCTTGCCCCCACCCCCACAATAATTTTAAGAATTCTACGTTGATGCCACTATTTTAACAAAAAAGAAAGTAAAATGCAACTTTTAATAATCGATAATTCTTTGGACCAGTTGTAAATAAACCTTAGTACCGTTACTAATGTAATTCTGGATCCTTCTAACCATATTCCTTTTCGTTTGTCTCAACTTTTAACGCTACATCTCCATTACTAGTCTATTTTTAAATAAATAGGCATGCCATCAACGTACTCTCTCTTTTTGATGAAATAATCCCATAACTTCGAAAATACTCCACGGCATTCTCTTTCATAGAAGGTAAATTCCAAATTTTAATCATTTCATGTAAAAAATATGAGGAAAAAAAAGAAAACTCATAAACAAAGTTATTATGCTCGAATGTGTGCGGGAACGTTTTTTCATTATTGGTTCTGTTTCACGGCATTTAGCAATAGGTTTCGATTTGGCGAAAATGGTCGACAGGCTAATACGTATGTACCACTAATCGTTTACATATTAGCCAAATACTAGTTACTTCAAACTCATTCAGATTACAATACAAAACGTACGTTTCGAGCATGAAATTGTAGCCGAATCGTATGGCGCAGTTAGGTTTAGAGGAAGAAGGTTAAATCGTGCGAGTATCTTGTTCAGGATACACGAATTTCATTCACCCATCTTCGTTTGAAAGGGCCCTTGAAGTATTCGACTAGTTTACATAATGTTGTTTTATGCAAGTGGTCTGACGTTTACTGTTTTATCAATTGACTCTGTTTCAGGACGCTTACGACGGTAAAAGCCGACAGTTGGTATCGAAAATAAATCTTTCAAAAACCATATGTATCTTTTCTCCTTATCTAAGTAGGCAGCGGAAATATTGGCTTGAAAATGTACCTAAGACGTCAATACTTTAGTAGGCAGCGGTCACATGAACCTTGAATTAACCTAAGAAAGCAAACTAAACGAAGCCCACTCGTTCTCCATGACGCCTAATTAACCTTCCAGAAAGCAAAATAAACGAAGCCCACTCCGACCCTCCATATAGACGCACGTCGAAATCATTATGTCCTCTAACCGAATAAGCATGTGCCTTTGGTTTTACGAGGGCGAATCAGAAAGTCTTTGCCCCTATTTTTTATTAGCCAAAATAAGGTACATACAGGTAATTACAAATATACGTACTATTCTACGTACCTTACACTATTTTTCCACATAGTCCCCACACCGGTTCAGACATTTGTCCCATCGCAGCACTAAATTTGAGATGCCCCTGTGGTAGAATTCGTCCGGCTGACTGTGGAACCACCGTCGGACTGCTGTCTTGGCTTCATCGTTGCACGTGAATCGCTGTCCTGCCAGGAACTTCTTCAGCGGACCGAAAACGTGGAAATCACTAGGGGCGAGGTCCGGACTGTATGGTGGGTGGTCCAGACTCTCCCAGTGAAATGACCGGAGCTTGTCGACGGTTCTGATTGCATACAGTCCGGACCTCGCCCCTAGTGATTTCCACTGAATTTGACACTGATCTTTCATTGAATTCATTGTTTTCATTTTCACCTAAATTATACTTGTAATATGACCTTGTCTAAATCGTAATGACTTTTATCCTTGCATCTTAACAATATTAATAACTACTTTTTCGCTTGATATGCAACCATTCGGAGCTTTACTTAGAAAACATGTGCTTATAGTCTACTGCTTACGGCTACTCGGCGTCATAACATATTTTTTTTTAAATTCTGTTATAATATTGCACTGCTCGTATTATATTTGTAGAATCAGGGAAAGGTCAATTTCTCTTTTTAGTATAAAAATCTACTGAATAGAATTGTATATCTGGTGCTCTTTAATATTTTGACACGCTCTTGGCCATCCCTATTATGGAGTTTGTGGATAGTACATGAAAACTGGGTGAAAACTGGCCCTGCATATTTATTATAGTCCAGGTGTATAATGTCACCTTCTGTGGGGCATGCAGTCCCATGACCTTGCGCCATACCCCTTTGGAATAATGTACGTAGAGTGGTAGGTACTCCTGCTTTCTTTATACATAAATTTTCTGAATTGTAGAAGCGTCCAATGTTCTTTAACGTGTTCTTGGCCATCCCTATTTATAAATCTATCATAAAATACATGAGTCAAATAATTCTCTGTATTATGGTATGGATATGTATACACTTGGCCTTGTACATCATGAATAGCTAGATTTCTGACTTATCCTTAATCTATACTAGGGTAGAGTTGATGTAGGGGAACATTGGCTTAGTGTCTGGATATATACTAGTTGCAATACGAAAGGATTTTATCTTACATATGCTATTGCAAACTCGGGAGAATATTTGCAATTATTTACAGATTACTAAACTAATATTAATGTCATTTTGGGATTGTTTCCTGATGACTGAAATGAATTCCATAGTGTCTACACTAATCATATCTATATTGTCAACCAATGATTGTGGACTTCTGAATTGTATCACTTTGACTGCTGTCAGCTTTCAGTTGTCCTGTCCGGACTCGTATTATATATCTATTTTGTATTATTGCCCTCTCAATTAAATCCAATTTCATTTACAAGTTTATTGGTGTGTGTATATGCGAATTACTGGTGTTCCCGTTGGCTACCTTACTCGGAGTTTAGCCAATGTTTTCAATGACCTCTAGCACAGACGCACGACCACTTCCCCACTTCACCCCAGACTCCTCTCGATAACGTCTTCTAAATCATTGACTACAGTGGAAGCAAACGTTGGATATTTCACATAAATGAACGCAGTTTACAAAATAAATTGAATTGTTGCAAAGTCTGCTAGAATTATTAAATAAAACTATACACCACATCTGTATTACCGAGACATGGTTTGCGGATGGATTCTCCCTGAGCTTATCAAATTACGGTGTTTCTTCAGAATCTCCTTTTTCAGGTCATGGTAGTGGGGTCTCGATTTATACCCATGAAAGCTTGAAGAGTGATGTAATCCAGAGACGGCCAGGTATCTTCTCTTCCTTTGATATTATTACTATCAGATCTGCACACTACTACATTTCATCAATGTATAGAATTCCAAACAACCAGAATTCTTTGATTTCCTGCAAAATTACTTAACCTTCATAAACGAAGAAAAGGGAAGACTAATCCTAATAGGCGACCTAAATATTGACTTACAATCACTCCAAAGTTCCCATGCACAATTACTAACTGATATTCTAATAACGAACAGCTTTGATAATTACATTAAAACCCCCAACGCTCATCAATGATACCTTCCAAACACTTCTTGATTTGGCTATAACTAATCTAGATCCGCTCGCAGCATGTACTCTCCCATTTCATATAAGCGACCACTTACCAATATTGCTTGTTGTAAAATTTTTTATCTCAATTTGTCTTCTGCCCCTAGATCCTACTACTTTGTTGATCTCTCTCTACACAACATTGCCGGTTTTACATCAACTCTTCTTTCGACTTCATAGGATCTGGTCTGTGGTAGCGATGTACCTGAATACTCCTTTAAAATTTTTCTAAAAATTTTTTCACCACTTTATTACAGTTTTTTCAACCCTAACTTTATTCTGTTCATGGAATGGAGCAATAAATAGCGATAATTTTGTACTGTGGAATGATTTTATGCACGTTTTGCAAGATACAATTAGCCAAGAAATACGATGGTGGTTCTTTTTTTACTTGTTACTTAATTCAATTTACTAATCTTATCCGTGCACTACGATTGCTAAGTCAGTACGACAGAATCATGTAACACAATGGAAATTGTAAACGGCTGTATAGAATTAAAATTTTCAAAAATGCTTCACTTTTCATACAAATCTTTTAAATTTAATGTGAATATTTTAATTTTGATGCAGTAAGAGTAAGATTATTCAAGTGATGTAAATTTTTGCAGTTTTCTCATAAATAATAATTCATAATTCAAAGATTTTTTCGTTTTCAGTAAACGGAAGTTGTAATTATCATAACCTATGCTCACTTCTGCGAATGAAAGCTTTTTTGTTAATGCTACACGTTAATTCATTTTCAAATTTTCATACTCAAAATTCTGAATTGTGGCAAACGTGGGTAAAATAAAAAGCTTTCAAATTCATTTTTTTCCAGACTGATAATGCATTAGACTAAACGGAGAAACTTTGATATTGCGCAACACTTGTTATTTTTACTCTGACCAGCGTTCATGACAAAGCTTGGTTAGATCGTCTCACTTACAGATAAATTATAAAAGTTACGCTAAAATTCGGATGTCATTTGCAGATAATCGGACGTATAATGCTGATGCAGAATAACTGGAAGGCTTATGAAGTAAAGAATATGACCTTCCTTTGATTGGTTTGCTGCAGTAATACGACAGAGCATGGAAGACGTAAACTTCCTTAAGTTTGCACACAAACGGATGTCATTCATTTTTAATAATTTTTAAAATTTCACATATCCTCAAAATATCGCAAGTAGTTGAACTCTGCCGCTGACGATAGGTTCAAAAAAACACACAAACTATTTGTATTTTCAACTTTGGCGAACAACTAGGTCAACTCATTATGCCAAAGTCGATGGAATGTTCTTCCAACCTTAATTTAGTAACTACGAACTTGTGTGGCGGGGCGTTTTTCTGTTGAAAAAGCTTGCACCTTTCTGAGTGAATGCAGTATATGGACGGATGCAACAGATCTGCAAGGATAATCAAGTAGCATACTCTATGAAGCGTTGTGTAAATACGTATTAAGGCGCCTGATAGAATGGACCACTCCGATATTGGCACAGCAACCAATTGATTTTTTTTTCTGCACATCGGACCGGTTGCTTCGTGGGGTTCTCACAACATACGTGATCGCTATCCTTCCCGAAACAGTTGGAACTTCGACCCCTGGCACTATGTTCCACATTTTTAGTTATCTTGCATCCAGTGGCGGTATTCACAAGCCAAAATAAAGCGTAAAACCTTGTGTAACCGGGCCAGTAACGGAATTCGAAAACGCGATAAACTCCTGTACCCCATAAAAACAAGGGAATGCTGTTCTATTCGAACTGTGATGTTAGTTGTGTCCCCAGAATCTAAATTTATTGGTATCGGCGCTAATATGGCCGGCTGGGCGGATATTACCATGCTTGCTAGACAACACTGTCCATGAGAGTTTATTGTGTGTTGTCAGCTACACTGGCGTTTTACGCTGAATCTCTTCATTGATATTTCGAAACCACAACACACTCTGAAAAGTGTTATATATAAAAATCCAATTTTCTTTCTTTTACACTTCAAGAAGAAGTTGTTTTATACACCTCTTACACCAATTATTAGACCTTTTCCCAAGTCGTTGAAGTTGTGATTCGCTTCCATCATAAATACGAATTCTATGACAATGGATTGAATGGATATGTCTGCTTCACATTTCCTTGTAAACGGACTTACGGATGCTTCTTTATTACGGAAGGTTTCATTCAATGTAGACGGCGTAGTTGTAGGCTCTGGAAATGGAAGCAACCCTTCAAATTTTGCTGGTATTCGTGTGATCGTAGTACATTTTTTATTCTAATCATATTTAGAGTTCAGCAAGTAGTTGAATTCTGCTACTGACGATAGATTCTAACAGCACGCACACACAAAAACGCTTTTTGGTTCAACTTTGGCGAACAACTGATCCAACTCATTATGACAAAGTCGGAGGAATGTTCCAACCATACCTACGGACCGGGTGGTGACGCATTTTTCTGCTGAAAGAGCTGGCTCAGTCTGAATGAATGCAGAATATGAACTGATGCAACAGATCTGCAAGGCTGAGCAAGTAGTAGTACATTCTACGAAGCCTTGTGTAAATACGTATTAAGGTGCCTGATAGACGGGACCACTCCCATATGGGCACAGCGACCTCTCTAGTCTTGATTTTTTTTTTTTACACATCGGACCCGTTGCCTCGTGTGGTTCTTACAACATACGTGGTCGTTCTCCTTCCCGAAACAGTTGGAACTTCGACCCATTGGACTAGGTTACATATGTTCAGTTATCTTGCATCCAGTGGAGGTATTCACGAACCACAAGAAAGCGCAAAACCTTGTGTAATCAGGCGGGTAACGGAATTCGAGAAGGCAATAAGCTCCTGTACCCCATAAAAAAAAGACGAATGTTTCACTGTTCGAACGCTGGTGTTACTTGTGTCCCAAGAATTTAAATTTGTTGATATCTGCGTTAATGTGGCCTGCTGGGCGTATGTTACGATGCTTGTTAGACAAAACTGTCTATGAGAGTTTATAGTGTGTTGTCAGCTATTCCGGTAACTTACTCTGAATCTTTTCATTGACGTTTCGAAATCGCTGTACACTCTTAAAAATGTTGTATACAAAAATCCAAATTTCTTGTTCACTTTAAAAAGAAGCTGTTTTATACACCTTTTACACCAATTATTAAACTTTTTGCCAAGTCGTTTAAATAGTGATTCGCTTCTATCATAAATGCGAATTCTATGACAGTGGATTAAATGGATATGTTTGCTTTCACATTTCCTCGTAAACGGACTTACGGACACTTCTTTATTACGGAAGGTTTCATTCAATGTAGATGGCGTAGTTGTAGGTTCTGGAAATGGAAGCAACTTTTAAAATTTTCCTGGTATTCGTGTGATCGTAGTTTATTTTTTATTCTAATTATATTTAGAGTTGAGCAAGTGGTTGTACTCTGCTTCTGACGACAGGTTCAACAACAGCACACATACACACACACACGCACACTATTTACTTCAACTTTGGTGAAAAACAAGACCAATTCATTGTGCCGAAGTCGGAGAAATGTTCTTCCAACCATAGTTTAGTAACTACGGACCTGCCTGGTGGCGCCTTTTTCTGATGAAAAAGCTTGCTCCTTTGTGACTGAATGCAGAATATGAACGAATAAATCATATCTGCAAAGATGATGATTATTAAGTAGCATACGCTATGAAGCGTTGTGTAAATACTTATTGAGGTGCCTGATAGATGGGACACCTCCCGCATTGCCACAGCGAACTCTCTATTCTTCATTTTCTTTTTCTTTTTTCTTTTTTGCATATCGGACCCGTTGTCTCGTGGGGTTCTCACAACATACGTAATCGTTCCCCGTCCCAAAACAGTTGGAACTTCGGCCCCTCGGACTACGTTACACATTTTTTATCTTGAATCCAGAGTCAGTATTCACGAGCCAAAATAAAGCGCAAAACCTTGTTTAACCGGGCCCGTAACCGAATTCAAGAAGGCAATAAGCTCTTGTACACAATAAAAAAGGGGGAATGTTGCTCTGTTCGAACGCTGATATTACTTGTGTCCTCAGAATCGAAATTTGTTGATATCGGCGCTAATGTGGCCCGCTGGGCGGATATTACCATGCTTGCTAGACAACACTGTCTATGAGAGTTTATGGTGTGTTTTCAGCTACACCGGCGTTTTACGCAGAATCTCTTCATTGATGTTTCGAAATCACAACACACTCCGAAAAGTGTTGTATATAAAAATCCAAATTTCTTTTACACATAAAAAGAATGTGTTTTATACAGTTCTTACACCAATTATTAGACCTTTTCCCAAGTCGTTGAAGTAGTGATTCGCTTCCATAATAAATGCGAATTCTATGATAGAGGATTGAATGGATATGTCTGCATTCATATTTCCTTGTAAACGGAATTATGGACACTTCTTTATTACGGAAGGTGACATTCAGTGGAGATGGCGTAGTTGCAGGTTTTGGAAATGGAAGCAACTCTTCAAATTTTGCTGGTATTCCTGTAATCGTAGTTCATTTTTTATTCTAATCATATTTAGAATTGACAAGTAGTTGAATTCTGCTACTGACGATAGGTTCAATAACAGCACGCACACCCAAAAACGCTATTTGGTTCAACTTTGGCGAACAACTAATCCAACTCATTATGCCAAAGGCGGAGGAATGTTTTTCCGACCATAGCTACGGACCTGGGTGGTGACGCATTTTTCTGCTGAAAAAGCTGGCTCAATCTGAATGAATGTAGAATATGGACGGATGCAACAGATCTGCAAGGATGATCAAGTAGCATACTCAATGAAACGTTGTGTAAATGCGTATTAAGGTGCCTGATAGACTCGACCACTCCGATATTGGCACAGCGACCTCTCTATCTAGTCTTAATTTTTGTTTTTTTTTTGCACATCGGACCCGTTGCCTCATGGGAATCTCACGACATACGTAATCGTTCGCCTTCCCGAAACAGTTGGAACTCCGATCCCTTGGACTAGGTTACATATTTTCAGTTAACTTGCATCCAGTGGCGGTATTCACGAGCCAAAAGAAAGCGCAAAACCCTGTGTAACCGGGCCAGTAACGGAAATCGAGAAGGCAATAAGCTCCTGTACTGCATAAAAAAGGGGGAATGTTGCTCTGTCCGAACGCTGGTGTTACTTGTGTCCCAGGATTTTAAATTTGTTGGTATCTGCGTTAATGTGGCCTTCTGTAAGTATGTTACGATGCTTGTTAGACAACACAGTCCATGAGAGTTTATAGTATGTTGTCAGTTACGCCGGAAATTTACTCTGAATCTTTTCATTGATATTTCGAAATCGCTGTACACTCTTAAAAATGTTGTGTATAAAAATCCAAATTTTTTTGTTCATTTCAAAAAGAAGTTGTTTTATACACCTCTTACACCAATTATTAGACCTTTTGCAAAGTTGTTTAAGTAGTGATTCGCTTCCATCATAAATGCGAATTCTTTGACAATGGATTGAATGGATATGTCTGCCCTCATATTTCCTTGTAAACGGACTTACGGACACTTCTTTATTACGGAAGGTTTCATTTAATGTTGATGGCATAGTTGTAGGTTCTGAAAATGGAAGCAACTCTTTAAATTTTGCTGGCATTCGTATGATCGTAGTTCTTTTTTATTCTAATCATATTTAGAGTTTAGCAAGCAGTTGAATTCTGCTACTGACGATAGGTTCAATAACAGCACGCACGCACAAAAACCCTATTTGGTTCGACTTTGGCGAACAACTAATCCAACTCATTATGACAAAGTCGGAGGAATGTTTTTCCAACCATAGCTACGGACCTGTGTGGTGACGCATTTTTCTGCTGAAAGAGCTGGCTCAGTCTGAATGAACGCAGAATATGAACTGATGCGACAGATCTGCAAATACGATCAAGTAGCATACTCTATGAAACGTTATGTATATACGTAGGTGCCTGATAGACACGACCACTCCGATATGGGCACAGCGACCTTTCTAGTTTTGATTTTTGTTTTTGGCACATCGGATCCGTTCCCCCGTGGTGTTCTCACAACGTACGTAATCGTTCCCCGTCTCAAAACAGTTGGAACTTCAGCCCCACGGACTAGATTACATATTTTCAGTTATCTTGCATCCAGTGGCGGTATTCACGTGCCCAAATAAAGCGTAAAACCTTGTGTAACTGGGCCAGTAACGGAATTCAGGAAGGCAATAAACTCCTGAACCCTGTAAAAAAGGGGGAATGCTGCGCTGTTCGAACGCTGGTGTTGTGTCCCCAGAGTCGAAATTTGTTGATATCTGCGTTAATATGGCCCGCTAGGTGGATGTTACCATGCTTTCTAAACAACACTGTCCATGAGAGTTTATAGTGTGTTTTGTAGTCACCTGTACCTATAATTTACGCTGAATCTCTTCACTGATATTTCGAAATCACAATACACTCTGAAATGTGTTGCGTATAAAAATCCGAATTTTTTGTTCACCTCAAGGGGAGGTTGTTGTATGCGCCTTTTACGCCAATTATTAGACCTTTTCCTCAAGTGGTTGAAATAATGATTCGCTTCCATCATAAATGCATGTTCTATGATAATGGATTGAATGGGTATTTTCTGCCTTCATATTTTCTTATAAACGGAATTACGGATACTTCTTTAATACGGAAGGTGTCGTTTAATGTAGTGGGCGTAGTTGTAGGTTCTGGAAATGGACGCAACTCTTCAAATTTTACTCGTATTCATGTGATCGTAGTTTATTTTTTATTCCAATCATCATTTGAGTTAAACGCCTCCACCTTCTAAGTTTTATTGCCAAACTTCTATTGTTAAGTGGATATCCAATAAGATCTGCTAATGTACCTGTCATATATTAAAAATATACATTTTAAAACAATATATTTTTACACACAAAATGTTATGTTTGT
The DNA here is from genome assembly GCA_006491805.2 of Dysdera silvatica. Classification (NCBI taxonomy): domain Eukaryota; kingdom Metazoa; phylum Arthropoda; class Arachnida; order Araneae; family Dysderidae; genus Dysdera; species Dysdera silvatica. The sequence goes on along the minus strand of QLNU02006311.1, from coordinate 39,873 downwards.
TTAGGTGTTTTATGGCGCAAGAGCATCTGGGCTATACTGCGCTAATCACACACAAAATGTTATAAACTGGTAAAAGAGCAAATGAAATTGGTTACCCAAGCTTTCGGACCCGTCAGCATCAATCCTTCAGTTGTAAAGTAACATATATCTCAACAATTATAGTATTTTTATAGATGTACAAGGCTCTGATTTATAGAACTCACGCTATAAATCTGTAAATGCTTCCTAGTACCCCAGTGGCTGCGATCACTTCTGTTAGCCCCCACTCAGCTAAGCTAGACTATACTATTAATAAGCTTGATGGTGTTTAAATGCACCCTGGTTCGGGGGTTTCGTTAACTCTTGGTTTTTATCTAGAGGGCGCATATTCCGTGTGGGACGTTAAATTATACCAATACAAATCTGCTACCGTATCAAAAAGTTACATTTGTCTACAGGAAATTAATAATTCCATAGCGAAATTTGTTTTATAGATATTTTTAATGTATGTATCCTACTAGTGATACTTACGATGTCGAATTCTATTCAAATCTTTGTGATAAAGAATTCTCTAAACTTATAAGAACTTAGATAATTAGGGCGCATTGTTACTTACTATTTCTTTTAAATTCGTAGGCAGGTCATCAAAATATTGATCAGTGAGGTAGGAATCGCCTTTCGGCCTTGCCTCTGGACACTAAAATGAAAATGCGAATTTTTAAAGAGAGTAAGAATTTTAAAACCAGTGAAGCGGAATAAAGAGCAACTCATTATTTTAACATACTTATTTATTTCAACAGAGAGAGAGAGAGGGGGGGTAGGGATATGGGTAATTATATATATATAAAAGGTTCAATTAAAAGGTTAGTTAGACTCATTTCCAATTTAGCATAATCAGGCATTGGACTTACGTCATTAAGAAGTTTTGCCACAAAGGTTAGATCTTCTTCAGTGATACTGTCCTGGTAGCCGAAAGGTTTCTTGGGTGTGGTTGAAGATCCTAGGCCTACAAATTTAGAGATATCCATATTGATCTAAATGTTTTGATGCATTCAAATAACTAAAAAAAATTTGTCGTTTACCTTCGTATCATTAAAGTATATAAGGTATATATCTATATCTTGGCACAAGAAGGACCATGGTCCAATTTTAAATTTTTTGTGATTGTCCAAAGTTTTATTTTTTAGTTTCGATAATATTTTAATCACACAAATAAAATTTAAAGGAATATTTTTAAGAGATTATATTTTTCCTTGGATATTTTTGTTTTTAATTTTAGCTGTGTGATTAAAAAAATGCCGAAATTGAAATGGGTTTCTCAAGAAACTGACAAGTCGGACATTTTATAATGTACACTCCAAGGTAGGATATAATATTCAAATCTTATCTTTAAAATCAAATGACACTGAAAATACTACTTACAGGAAAATATGTCACTGGTATTATTTTTATATAATGATTTTAAGACTAAATTTAATGCATATTTATGAAACAACAGGACTTACCCAATAAAGATTCTTTTAAAATTTTCATTATTTTTTGAAACGCATCGAGTGGTGGCTCTTCTCCGTACAAGATATCATAGAGCACTGCACCAGCAGCAAAATAATCTACTGCGTAAGCTGTATCGAAAAAATGGTGTACTTTAGATGTTGGTTTCATTAAATTTCTTTCACGAATGGTCACATTGTTCACATTATTTTTATATATTTAAAATAACTTGCAAATAATAATTTATAAAACAAATAATTGAATCCACTTACTATATGGTTTCCATTTCCTTTTCTCTGTTTTTTCCAAAAGCAGCACCTCCGGAGCTAAAAATCCCTGTGTTCCACAGAAAACTGTCGAATGCGGTCCTCTCTAAAAAAAAACAATATATGTAACACAATAAGGCGTTTCAAGACTTCAAGTTTAACTCGAAATACCGCTTTTTAAGAAAAAGGTATCCATCAACTTAAATTTTCATTGACGATTAATCGAAATGTTCATAGATTTTATGAATACATTTCTTATATAGGATCTGCTTACAAATAACTGATAATAGTGTCTAATGTTCGAAGGATATTTTTTCAAATATAATAAAATACAGAAAAAAAATTTGCTGATTTTATTAATTCTAAAAACAAAATAAGGACTTAATCCACACGTGCATAAAGCATAACATCCATTAGGACTGCACGTCAATATACGTTTTATATTTGTATGTTACAACTATATGAATAAAGGACCCCAAATTACCTGGCAACATCCCAAGTCGATTAGTTTTATTTGTAAGTTCCCATTCACTAGGATGTTTTCAGGTTTGACGTCAGCGTGAATGAGTCCTGAAAATAAATAAATTTTAAATGTTAGTGCAACATTATTATTCACTGCGAAGAGTAAAGTGGAAGTGAAAAGAATAAATCTTCATGCAGAGGCGTGCGGCCCATAGAAGCAATGTAAGCATTGCTTGGTTAGCATTACCTTAAAACAAGAATTTAAAACATATTTTCATTTTTACCTTAATCATACGGGTTCAGCAAATATCGTGTTTGTCTAACTGAAATTTTATCCGAGGTCAAACTAATCTTTTGCAATATTTTTGTCGACTGAGGGCGCCATACTCAGAGGGCGGGATTGTGACGCGTTTCAGAAGCAATCTGAAGGACTGCTTTCGAGTGAGCACGTTACCTATGGACATACCTACGTAATCATTTTATTATTATCGTATTTTAATCCTCTATTAAATTTTGTTTTCTGCTTGAAATATGTGAGTTCATCAAATTAAACATCAATTAAATTTATAAATGCTGATTATTTTAACTTTTTAAGCATCATATTCGCGAAATAATTTTAATCTAAGAAGCAATCTTGAAAGCGCTTATGCACGATAATGCTGCCATCTAGTAACACCAATGAAAACTTCTGCATTTCTAATAGTTTAAGATGAGACCTTTTGGCTAACTAGGCTTTCAAGGAAAACGGCACAAACAGGTACGCGCCAAGGCAGAAATTTTTCCGCCGCCTCCCAGTCTCGAAAATGAGGAGGTGAAAGGTATATTTCGCCCCCTCACACCCTATCCGGGAATTCTATTAAAAGTTTAACTTCAAAATTAACATTAAACGCCACAAATGTAGATCTGAAATAAATTTTGATTCTAATTTCATTTTCTGTCAATAGATGTGGCCACCATGCCATAAATAAAACTACTTTGGCAGTTCTATTTAGCGCTGTGGTTCTCAACCTGGGGCACGTGAGGCACTCTCAGAGAAGGCGTGAGACGATTTGAGAATTTAATATTAATAACATTTTGTTTTTCGATTCTAGAAGTATATTTGAAAGAAAAATAAGAAGTAATTATAAAAAATAGTGACTAATAATTTAGGAATAAAATTCAGTTACATTTGGATCCTTTAGATAACGAATTCAATTATTATTTCCCTGATATTTCATCAGATGACTGGTCTAGATTAAAAACTAGGATATATCCTTTCCTTGTTGATATTGATGTACTGTCACAACGTTTTCAAGAAGAAGCCATAGAACTTAAATGCAATTCAGGCGAAAGATGATTTTAAAACAATGGGCCTGGATGGATTTTGGATACATTACTTTACATTGCATCCTAACTTCTCTAATGTTGCCTTAAGCGTCATTGTGCCATTTTCGTCAACATGTCTCTACGAGTCAGGATTTTCAACACTAAGTGCCATAAAAACAAAACAGCGTTGTGGTCTAGAGGTGGAAAGTGATCTCCCTTGTGCGTTATCCAACATCAAACCAAACACCACACGTACATGACACAATCAAGGCAAAACAGTGTCAATCTTCGTACTGATATTTAGTGACTTGATTGTTCATTTGTTGATCATTTGTTTGTTTGTTGTTTTTTTGTGGGGGGAGGGGGGGGTTCACCGATTGCTTTATTTGAAATTTGTTCTTTTTGCAGAATGTGTGGAGTATTTTATTAACTTTGTGGAATATCATATACTGGTATAAAAGTAATGTTGGTTAAAAATAAGAAATTGTAGTTATTATAAAAGCTTATGGGGGCGTGGGACCTTACCATATCTCGAAAAGGGGAGCGCCAACTGGAAAAGGTTGAGAACCACTGATCTAGCGTATACATATTGTTAGAAAAAAATTAGCGTCTCTTTACCTGTACATTTTTTTTCAGTCTTTGTGAAACTATCGATCTTAAAGCGTGGTGCTCCTCGAATGAAGTAAATTGTAAGTCGTTCAAACGATTGTTTTGTAATTCATCTTATGTTAACTATTTAATTAAGTACTTAACAATTATTTTACCTAATTAATATTTATAATAACGGCTGAGAATTTGTGGCAATAGACGGCGCCACCAGTTTGACGCAGTAAAAGATCTCTCGCTTCCCCCCGTTTTCCAAAATGTTGATACGTCCCTGTATACAAAGCAAAAATAAACGTGCTGCTTGCCTAAAGAAAAACGTTACCGCACGCCAATGTCTTCACGGGTAAGAAACCCATGAATAATAGACGGCACGGCATGTGGAGCTTCAGTTTCTTTGGTTCCGTTTAGATTCAAAAGAAAAACTGAAAAACGACATGCAAATTTCCACTGCACAGAAATTGAAAAATGAAATTAGTGCCATTGAATATTTATTTGTAAAATAGAACAGTGCGTTAATTTAGCATTGTGTGTTCTACTTATATTATAGAAACATTTTTTAATAATGATCTTACTTAGGGAGTGGAGAAATTTCAAAGCGCTGCCCAACTGGAACATGATGAATTTGGTCCCGAGTTTGTGCAGTGGGCGTTGGTGTCGCCACTCAAATAAATCCAGACTGGGAAATGCTTCCATGAGAATGCCGAACCTAAGGCAATGCAAAGTAAGCATTATAATCATAACTGCTACTATCTGCTCTATAGTTTTATAACATCACTGGATAAATGTTGTTCTTTTGTTGATTATTAAATGTAAGCCACAAAAATAATGCCCTTGAACTCTTTTCAATACCACAAATGAGCAAGAAAACCACAATTAACTTACTCCGTGGTACTATCTTCATGAACTTCTCTGTACGAAGAGTAAAACCTCAGGAAAAGGTCATTCCCGCTGGTCTTCTTGAGGGCTGAGATTTCTTTTGGCACAGTACACTAAAAAGAAAATCCCAACATTCATTTTACTGCATGAAAGTTTCGAAGTTGTATATTGGGGTAAAGATTCGTATGCAGGCAGACATCAACGGATTCTTGTTACCAGAATCCCGACTTAGCTGAGCACTGAACTATTAATTATTTTCAAATTTTAATACTTAGGAACTTTAATTCTTACAACAGCTTTCTTGGGCCCTCGAATGACTTTTAGGGCAAGTGCTTTTTGTGTGCTGTTTTTCTCCTTTATGAGGAAAACGTCGCCAAAAGCGCCAGAACCTAGTTTTCTTATCATCTCATAGCCTTCTTCAACCTCCCGTTTGCATATATTGGCATTCGTGTGCTTTCTAAATGGCACACATGGCAGCTAAAATAATAATTTGACAAAACGGGTTTAATATTAATTTTGTAATTATTTTCAACGAACTTGATTTTTATACTTTAGTGCACACATGATAAAACTAAAGAAAAGCAAAATTTTGAATAGTTTGACTTATTCCACTTGAACAAGCTCCGTTATCGTGAATTTCCTCCTCACTAAATCCTCTAATGCACCTCAAGATAAAAATAAATTTGCTGGAGACGCTAAATTGCCAAATTTAATATCACCAATGCCCTTCTCATTCATGTACCCTTTATATTTACCGTTAAGGTATTACAACGTTTCCACGTCTCTTTGTCAAAAATATACAACTTAACTCTTTAAAACAAGCCGAATTCAGAACCATAGAAAAATCTACCTTTCTTCTTATCAACATCGCCGTTTTCGGGAAGAGAATCTCTTAACAAGCTATATCTCTATATTCTCTTCCATTTCTAATCCAAGGCCTGAAATAATTTATATCTGTCTTCTCTTGCATTGTTATAATTTGTGTACTGCTCACTTTATATATCACAAAATATGTATATCGGATGGAATAAAATTAATATTATATCACGAATGTGCACCTTGTAACACGAATGTACTGTTCGTCAATAATTGTATTCTTTGTGTATATAAGGGAAATATATCCCGAAGCTATATTTTACACCTTACTTTTGAAAGATTATAGAACTAGAGATAGTATTAAAACATTATAGAGCTTAAATCAGTTTCATAGGGTTAAAAGCATCAAATGGAAACGAATTCCCGAAATTCTACATATTTTATTTTTTATCTATTTTTCATACCCTAATAAAAAATATTTAGCTTTTAAAATAATATACTGTATAGAATACTACAACCAATCGAGCCCTTTCACTCACGAGTATCAAACAAAATAACTCTCCTAATAACTCATTCCTCTATTCTTAATTTTAAGTCTTTCATTATCCTTTTGAAACTCTTAAGCCTGGCTACAAAACATATCTTTTCTCCAGATCTCTCCCTTTTTACTCCAACGCAAATAGTTTACTACATAACAATAAAATTGTATAACAAATATATATACGTGTGTGTGTGTGTGTGTGTGTGTATTATATCAGCAGAAATTTTGCCACTCCTTGCGAGGTGGAAAAATTATGACTTTCAATCACGATGTCAAATCTCCCAGTTTAGGTCAATGTGGGTGAATAATAAAAAATTGAAATTGTTGAACATCAGCATGTTATTTCCAACTATAAAAATGATTAAAAAGAATATTGAATTACTTTTATAATAAATACCGTCAAATTTAAAATTGATATTAAAGATAACATCAAAATTTTGTTTAAGCCCCAGGGAAATGTTTCGTTTACCGTATAGTTAAACTGTGCTTGTAATATTTGATTCTCAGATATTTTTATATATAGAAAAGCAATTGCTCCGCTTTTAAACTGAATTGCTGAGATCACACACGTTCAAAATTACGAATTATATGCATTTCCCAAAACGACGTACTTCAGCCAACTTGTTAAAGAAACCCCTTTTGGATGGTTTCTCATAAATCCTTTTTGAAGGCCCGTCACCTTCAGCAGCAATGATGGCAGTGCTGTCTCCAACATTCTGGAGCACTTCATGGTTGACTCCTTCATCATCATTCTGCTTCTTCGGTGTCCTCTCTGACACAGTCCTGATGTTTCTTGGAGCAGAATCTTCGCCAAACAGATCTTAAGATCTAAACGGAAAAATAATGCTTTCATATTACTATTTGACAGTGATTGTAGCAAAAGAGATATATTTGCCTTAAACAAAAATGACAATTATGTATTTTAGTAACTACGCCGATTTAAAATTATATGCTCTTTAATATACAATCAAACAGAAGAAAGATAATACAGTATTCATAAAATGCTCTTTGATCGTATGGAAAAGAATAGTTTGTGGTAATCTTTTTATTCTGTTAATAAATTTTCTTAATAGAATAGAGAATTTCATATGAGAGAGAGAAAGAAAGAGAAGAACTTGTCAGCTTTAATTTCTTATAAATCCTTTAACTTCCAGGTTAACAACTTTCCACAGTGCATATTCCTTTTTGGCATGAAACTCTCAATATTGCAATGTTTTCCACTGACATTTTGTCGGAAGATATTAGTGTTACATATGAAGAAACTAAATTATTTACCGTTATACAATATCGAAGGAAACTCCTATTTAATTATATATAAATAATATTATAGATGAGATATTTCGAATTTAGTATATATTCTAATTTTATGCACTACTGAAAAATATACTATTAATTTCCAGTGGAACTTTGTCATCTGAACTTTGAAAGTATTATCGGGTTAACTTTTAGTCTCTTGTTCAGGGACAAAAGATTAATAATTTTTTAATAAAAAAAAAACGTATGAATAAACAATAAAAATACATAACTAGTAAATAAACAATTATTAATATAAGTGTCTTTTTTTTTCAATCTTCAAATTTTAATTTTTACGCAAAACTTATCTACAAATTTTTCATTTGCCAAGGGAAAAATAATTTTATTGATAATGTATATATGTGTGCATTTTTTTAAATCTCTGAAAATAAATGTTTACTTACGTTAGTTTTTGTCCTTTTCTTCTTATTTTCTACCGTGCTATCCTTCCTTTTTTTATCATCAGCCGATTGCTGAATCCTGAAACAAAACGTTATTAAAACCACTTTTTTTTTCTACAATCAATGTGGAAAATTTAAATCTTTCAATACTAGGTGTTTGTGATATAAAAACAAAAATCGAAGGAACAGAAAAAAAAATACAGATTCGGAAAATCCAACGATTATGAAACAATTTAGCATTCAAATGTGTATTGGAAATAAAGGTGCAATTGTATTAAAAGTTTAATTGCATTTTTAATTTAAATTTGTTTTACTTTTAATAAACTTCACGATTATATTGCATTCAGTAACTGTGCTCTTTCTTTTCTTAATAATGGTAATCTTTTAATTTTTCTTAATAGAATAATAGTAATCTTTTTCCTTAATAATTAATTTTCTTAATTAATATTGTTAATAATTCTCTTTTTCTAATAATGTTACCTTGGGAATCAATTATCCGCACTTTTATTTTTTGGGGTCATTCACTTATTCATTCAATGAAAATGGGACGTCGTTCTCATTCAGCATTCTCGTTCACTGAATGAAAACGAAACGTTCCTTTAAGTGGATGAATTATTCCCATTCGTTCATTCATTTTATGTTATTTATATAATTTATATTTTATTTGCATGACGGGATTCGTTCCAGTTTATGCTTTATTCGTAAAAGTAAAACACTTATCAAAATTACTTTATGAAAATATATTATTTTATAAAATTAAAATACCTGTGAACATCTAAGCTAAATATTTTTTAAATAAATTATAAAAAGTATCTTTTAAGGCAAAATAGTATCTTACAGAAAAAAATGAAATTCGTTTTCTGACATCAGCTCCATTTCAAATTTCAATTAGTTCACCACAAATTCTATAAAAGAAAGAGAGAGAAAAAATGCAATATTAACAATTTACGAATTCCGTTAATATAATAAATGAATAAAGAACTATACTTAATTTAACATCAAATTCACTACTTCACAAATTGAACATCAGGTGCAATAGTTTAACTCTTATAGTGAAGCAAAAAAATTATGTTAAATTTCGGCCACTTGATTAGGTTTACATATTTAACACGAAACGAAAGATCAACTTAAATTTTTTGATAAAAAAATTTATATATTTCTACCTTTATTTCTGAAATAAAATTAAATTGTATATTTATATTCAGGAATTTCTGCGCTTCATTAAATTTGTAAAGAGACATTTCAACCAATTATAAAAAGTTTATATATAAATATTCAAAACATTTTGAAAGAACTCATATAACACAGCCGTTTAAGTTATGTGCAGTTGTATTTAAATATCTGGGTTGTTTTTTTTATAACGTACAGAGGAAATAATTGAAAATTGAACCAAATTAGCATTTCTACATTGAACAATACAAGGACACCAAATAGTTACTTGAATAACTAACATATCTTTGGTACAAAAAATGCTAGGATGTTTTAGAAACAATGGCAGATAATTAACTACTAATTCTATTCTAATGCACATCTTGTAATTTTGTTAATTAAATGAGAGCGAAATTAGTTAATTAGAATTACTTCGTTGTAAAGTACCTAACAATCATTATTACATCAGAGCAACGACTTTTGAAAATGTGACAGAAATGCAAAGAACTAAATTATAAAGGGAACAGGCCCTTGTGCAAATATTAATGGGTAAAGCCATGGTATTTTGGGACATGAGTGATAAATTTTAAAATTTTAAAAACCATGACGTTTTATATATCACGTTAAAACTAATAAACTATATCATTATAATCTTACATGTTTATCAAAATAATGTGTTGTATTATTTAATTAACAACACCGAATTTGAAAAAACATTGGAAACCCCGTTACGGAAGGACAGTATTTCATGTCTTTTTCCGTCCTTCTATAATGACACGCGTTTTTTAATATATATATTTTTTTATACTGCAGGGAAATGCTCATACCATTTCAGTTAAAAGTAGTATTAGGCCCTTTTCTTAAAATAACTTACGAAAAACATTTCAGTTTAATATTTTGAAATTGTAAAAAACATTAATCATGAATGCCGTCCATCCGTAACATCCTGAATACCATGGCTTTATCTTAATCCTCTACGCAAAGTGCAAGCTTTCGACGTAAAATATCAAAAAGAATGAAGTTCGACAATAATCGTATTACCTCAAAAAAATTAGTTCATAAACTTTCTTAAAATCCATACAAATTATGACAGAGTAAATTTTTTTAAGAAAATTTAAAATTACAACAATGTTTACATTGTTAAATTTAGATGCTGATTGATATTATTACTTGCTTTTGGATAAATTTTTTAATTGTTATACAAGCTGCTAAAGTCACAGCAACAAAGTCAGGGCAACAATGTATATTCAGTTTATGAAATTGAGTAATGCTTTGTTTTTTACCATCTGTTAATATTTAAAAAGAAAATTCCTTGTTCAGCAAGCCTGATTCCACTGGCGTACGCAGGGGGTGTTGATGGGGGTTGTAACCCCCGATTGTAATGAAATTTTGTATATTTAACATAGGAATGTATGAGTTATAGCTCTGTAACCCCCTCCCCCCATTGAGCATATAACCTCCCTTACGAACTTTTTACGAACGCCTATGCCTGATTCACTGACAATAATATATTAAGGGATCATTACATGCATGTGCCTGCGCATGGGGTATAATATGCACAGACTGTAGCATGGGAATTTAAAACTCATGGGGAACTCGCGTTCATTTGGGGGGGGGGGCTCAAATGGCTTCAAAGAAGATTATATGATGCGGCTGTGGAGAAAATAACTTGTTTTCACATCCAAGGGGGTCCTTGAGACCCCCAAGTCCTCCATTTCTAGACTAATGCTCGGCGGAAAATTTTCTACCCGAGCAACCAAGTGAAAGTCTTGCATTTTGCAGAGGGAAACTTGGTCGGTATTATTTCTGAGGATGCTCCGCATAGCACGGAGTGAAACGTTAAGTGTTTTTAATAAACAGACGTTGCGGAATAACCCGCAAAGCTCTATGAAGTATATTAATAGACGCCGTGAAAGTCTTCGTGATTTTATTCGATCATCCGAACTTCGCTTAACCGAAATGATTTCTATACTATTTTTTTATTTGTTTTATTAAGTGGACGATAGTTCCTTGCTTTTTGGCAAGAACATTCATACAGTGAAAATTGTTTATAACGAACCCCAATCGTCTGAACTTCGCTTAATCGAAATGATCTTTTACACTTTTTTTTAGAATTTTTTTAATCATTTTTTAAATGGACACTTAATAAAAAATTGTATAGAAGGTCACTTTGGTTAAACGAAGTTTGAATAACCGGAGTTCATTACAAACGATTCCCACTGTATGAGCGTTTTTGCAAAAAAAAAAAAAGAGGGGGAGAAGTGTTTACTTATAAAACAATTTAAAAAATAGTATATAATGTATATATAAATTCATATGACCGGGATCGTACTCATTGTTTTATTTCCAATGAGATTAATGCAGTACACTTCCATCTTTTTAGTGCCCCCAGATAGGAAATTCCCCTGTAAAAGACCATTGGTCGCCAACCTAATTATATATGTGTGTTACTTATTATGCATGCTTACCGATTCCCGATACCGTACTCAAATAAATCTTGGACTAAACGTAAGCCATCGTGAAATAGTGATTCTGGATGGTTTTATGTGATTTTAAGTGGTCAAAACCTGTCTGAATTACATATCGCTTGCATTATTAAAAAAATCGATATTACAGTGAAAATATTGATGTTCTTAAAACATCGGCGCACTATCGATGATGAAAACATCGACCATGGATGCTCATCCCTACCGAATACATTCGTCAATTTCTGCAAGTTGTTTCTTTGTATTGCAATCTTTCTTTGTTGTCTCATAGAAATGTGTTACATTTCTATGAGAGATGTACATTTACAAATGGCCATAGTTTCCAGGATTACAAATGGTCATAGTTTTCAGGATTACAAATGGTCATAGTTTCCAGGATTACAAATGGCCATGTTTCCAGGATTACGAATGTCGCCTTCTTTCTTTTAATAAGTTTGGTCCTGCCAGATGAAACCATTCCGCAAATATAAAAGAACAGATCATGTATTAACCAAGAAAAACTAACGCAAGAGAACGAGACGCTTAATAACTGGCAGTCTGACCGTCACTGACAATGAATGTGGCTTTATGTGGTCCTGGATTCGGTTCTAGGATTTCCATCGTAGTTTTTTTTTCTCCTTCCGAATGAAGCCGTTCCCGACTTAAATAAAAGCTGAATGTGCATCAATTGTAAAAAACTGTGAAATCGGGGAACGAGACGTTTAAAAGCTGGAAGTTTGATGGCCATTAATGATGAAATGAAAGTAGCTTTTCCTCACAATACAGAGTCTCAAGTTCGTTTCCATGATTGCGAAAGTCATTTTCTTTTTTTTTTTTTTAAATCATTTAGTCCTGCGAAGTGAAACCATTCCTTAAGCATAGGAAAGCGAAATATATATTGACTAGGAAAGACTTGCATAAGAGAACGGGGTGTTTAATAGCTGGCAGTTTGGCGGCCATTAACAGAACCGTGTTTAGGGGGAGCGAATTGTGCAGTCGCCCAAGGCCGCTAAATATATGTAATGCAGGCTCCAAGAAATCAGTTTTTAGCGGCCCCATATACTTTCGACAGAGTATTTGGTCAATTCACCTTTTACGTGTTACGTCATACTTTCCACAATGCTCATACAGCTTCTAAATGGTGGTCAAAATAAATTTAGCATGATGTTTGAATTTATTATTATTATTCCGGTGTTAAAAAGATTGAAAGACGGTGAAATATTGAACTACTGTAAGCAGCTGACCATTTCTTTAGACGATTTGAACAGATTAGACTTGTACACAGAACTGAAACTTCTTGTTTGATCGATTCCGGAAACACTAGCTTCTTCACCACTGATCATTGTTAAGTACTTATTTGAAAAGGGTTCCCAGGATGCTTTACCAAACATAGCGGTCGCTGTCAGAATTTTCCTGACGATCCCTGTAACCGTAGCCTCAGCAGAACGTGCATTCTCTATATTGAAACTTAGAAAATATACTTATTGTTTACTACTATGGCTGACTCCATTCTTAACGTTTTAGTTCTTATTTCAATTAAAAATGACTTGTCGTCTTCTTCAGATTTTTCACATTTGAAGGATAATTTCACTGCACAAAAGGCTAGAAAATTTTCTTTGAAAATTGTAATACTATGATAAAAGTAGCTATATTCATTGAGTTAGCTTTTCATTAATTCGTTATAATTATAATAATTCGTATTCAGGGACATAGCGTTGGTTGCCAGCGGTAAATTAAGTATTGCGCCTCCTAAAACCCATTAGCACCCCCTCAGTTTCACCAGTCCAATATTTAAATTTGGCGCCCCCTGAGAATTTTCCGTCCGGATCTGAGGTCCCAGTGGCACATCCCCCCCCCCCACGCTACACTAATGTTCGTATTGTAATTAATTGTTGTCTCCTCTATTTAATTTAACTTCACTATCTTCTCTATATGTTTACCTTTCGCATTTCTATCATTGTAGAACTTCATTTTGTAATGTTAAACCAAGGTCGTAACTAAAGTTTAATATAAGGGGCTTCAAAAAGTTTTGCAAGATAATATTGAATGAAGATGAGCTAATTTTATCGTAAAGAAGAAATGTAAATACATCATACAAAAATAAATGAGAAAATACTAATTTTGCCTTCAGACATCATTGTAATTTTTTACTTGTAGTTTTGCCATCAAAATTTAATTTTGCATAATGTCCTTTCAAAGTAAATGGTTTCGATATTGTTTTCTTTGAAGCATTCAAAACTTTGTGGTCTACACAAAGAGATCTTGTGGTCAGAATTTTCATAATTATTCAAGGTTTGAGAGGGTTTATTCCACCCATTCTGAAAATTTGACAAGTAAATATATGTGTACTTTTGGGTCCCTATTCCAGACTTAATTTCGGGCGGTGAATGCAGCATGGCCTTTAAGGGGCCTTATGACAATAATGATATAAAAACAGGATGAGCCCCTAAACAATGTGGCCCTTGCGATATTTAATCAATAATTTTTTTCCTTTAAAGTTAATTATCTGCAGTATCTAGGTATCTCAATAATGGAAATTTCTCCTGTAAATAAACAAGATTAAAATGACACTTAAATTTAAATAGCACCAGGTCCATTCAAGACGTCTGTGAAAGCTCTATGCTAGCACATAAATCCGGCACCGGGAGTGGTTCCTAAGATTCAACAGTCTCCAGAATTAGCTATCGGGATTGTAATTCTTTGTTTTTAATAAAACCATTAACCAAATAAAAGAAAGTAAAGTGTGTATTAATTAAAAAGAAGCTAATAAGGGAACACGATTTCTAATGGCTGATAATTAAAAAAATTAAAATGGTTTTTTATCATTATATAAAAGGGGATCTCCTTCAGCTACTTTAAGTTGTCGACGGCTTGCGAATATGTTCGATACACGTTACAAGCATTTTCATATAATATATTATGTAAAATATTAGTCAATGTTGCGACGCCCTTGTTTGAAACCCTCAACGCCCCAAAAACCGCGTCGCACAGCTTAAAACACCCAGTTATATACGATTCGTCTTTGGATAGTTGGTTGTATTTTTATGGCGCAAGGATAGCACGAGTCGTTCTGCGCCAAACAAAGTGCGAACGTACACACAGTTTTAAAATAAAAATAGATTAAAAGTAAAATGGTAAAAACATATTGAAAGTAATATATTAAATATACCAAACGAAACGATATAAAAAATCATATGAGATGGGAATAGTGAATATTAGATAAAAAGTTAAAAATACTTTCGTGGTTAAAAGAGTCACATAAAATGTTGCAAAAGGTAAAATTACTTTGATTAAAAGCCGATGAGCATTGCTGATTAAAATTTATACAAGTGGTTAAAATGTGTAAAACATTTAATGGTTCACCACATGTGGCACACATCGAGGCATCTTCTCCTTTTAAGAGACGTTGATGGAAGAAGCGTATATGCCTGATGCGAAATCTAGCCAGAGTGACCTCGTTACGACGGTCACTTCTATAGCTAGATTTCCACACCTCAATAAGAAGTTTAATGTGGTGAAGCTTATTAAAAACTTGCTCGTTCTATTTCAACTGCCATTTTTTGTACAGATGGGTTGAGACGTGAGTGTTAAAATTTTGAAATGGAATGGTTATATAGTGAATCGGGGGAAGACGGCCAAAGTTTAACTATTCAACGACATTATATTTAGGTGTTTTCAAATAAAACAAAGTGGGCATCGAAAATGAATACCATGAACATTTTTATACTTACTGAAAGATTTTGATGTCAAACCTCATCGTTTTATGTTAGGTTTGTGGCACTTTTTCATACTATGGCATTTTGGGCATCTTACCCCGAAGAACTGGGTAAGATGGCAAAGTTGTATTAAGTGTACTTACGTTAAATTAATAGGAATGAAACATCATTTATTGAAAACATAGTAGGAAAAACACAGGATATCTACTGAAAAGAAAATTAACAACATTTTTTCAGCGATTATGATGATGAATTTGTAAAATATTTTTCAGATACTAATAGTCATGAATTGCCTTTACCACTGGCTACCGTTACTGTGGATCAGCACATTTATTGCACATATCTGTTTCTGATGTGCATGTTTTGTGAAGCCATTCCTTGCAAATGATACACTCTAACCAAGGTACTTTAGGCCCTTTTTTATCGTAATAATTTATGTTGCAAACAACACAGTTATTTTTGCTGTCTTTGCCTTTCTTCTTTCGAATTTGCAAATCACTAACTTTTCCCTTTTGTTTCTTCTTCTCTACTTTCATTTTTACTTTCTCGATGTGTTCATGTTCAGTTAGTAGACCTACTGTCGTCATTCTTCGTTTCTTCTCCTTTGGATGTAAAATAGGAATAGGAAATATGTCCTCAAACGAACACCCTGCTTTCGAAAGAACTTTGCTTTCGGCATTTTCTAATACGTCCTGTGTTATTGTCTGACCCTCTTGATCTTCTGATGTAGCTGAAGAAAGAGCACAATCTAAAATGCAATATGCTTCCTCGGGTATACTTTCTGGCTTATACGGCCAAATACCACAAGTTTTAAAACCACTAGAAGCGTTATATTGCGTTACTCCCTTCTGCCATGCCTCTTTTAACAAAGGGCCAAATTGAGCCCTAGATAATTTTCTACCTGGATGTGTTTTCATCCATGTTGTCACAGCGTTGTAAAAAAAAGTTTCAAAGATTTAAAAACACATCTGTCAAGAGGTTGTAGATAAGGCGTAGAATGAAGAGGTAAACAAAACATGATCAAATTATTGTTTGTAGATATTTCAAGAATGTCT
Organism: Dysdera silvatica; assembly: GCA_006491805.2. Classification (NCBI taxonomy): domain Eukaryota; kingdom Metazoa; phylum Arthropoda; class Arachnida; order Araneae; family Dysderidae; genus Dysdera; species Dysdera silvatica. Next base: position 23,452 of record QLNU02006311.1, on the reverse strand, counting down.
GGATATTCGTATATGCTACATGGCCAGTTACAGACGTTCTTCGCTCCATTGTCCTCTATTTGACGTTCGGACATATGTACGAGGCATATTTACTTAAAATAATGAGAAAATATATATTTTTTAAAATCTGCCATCTCACCCCGAAAAAAAATAGGCATCTTTCCCTAGAGTCGGGGTAAGACGCCATGTTAGTCACGTGACGACGATTGCGAAAACTAAAGCTGTTATATGTCAGTACGTTAACAATAAAACCTCTACTATACAAATAGTATAGAAAAGTACAACTTCACATTATACTTTTTAATCTATAATGACTGAATATATCACATTGAAATAATTTGGGCAGTCCAAATCTTAAACTTATAAATGATTTTTCCTATAAATCCGGACACATAAGATCGCGACCTTCCTTTTACAAATTATTTCACAAGGTGCCTATCGTCTTCAATGGGGAAAAGCCCATTCTGCCATATGTGACTAAAATTGGAAACTATGAAAAAATAAGCATCTTCCCCCGATGGCCATCTTCCCCACGATTCACTCTACACTCAGGTTCTGCAGTTGCTGTTTTCGCAGCAATGTCAGCCTGTTCATCAATGGAAATTTCGATATGGCTCGGAACTCAACAGAATTTCGCAACATACTGTGTTTTTTGCATCCACAAGTTGTTTGTGAACTCCGTGGATTCCAGCGTGCTACGAGGTTTTGTAGGAGCTAGGTTTTGGAGAACACTGAGTGAATCTGTACAGATGACAGTTGGAGTTAATGAATTATCCAAGATGAATTGTAGAGCTAATCGAATGACATGGATTTCTGTTGTGAAAATTCAACAGAATTTTGGCAGTTGTTGACTCTATATGACATCTCCACAGACAAATGTCGCACCACACCAACATATTCATCCGCTTTTGATTCATCTATGAAAATGAAAGAGTAGCTCTCATATTTACTAGACAGATCAGCGAATGCCTGCCGATAGGCAATGTCTGGGGTATTGTCTTTTGGATAGATTCAAACAGATGTCTGTGCCAATATCAAACCATGGAGGAATGATGTTTGGCACAGATTCCACTACCATGGTTTTTGAAATGCCCAATTCACTAGCAACTTTTTTCCATCCTCATGCCAAAAGTTGGAATATATGAGGGACGAAAATTGAAAAGTGAAATAAAACGGGATTGATGAAGTGATGGCGATGTAGCATGGTCTTTGAGTGATAGTGCTTTAAAATAGTAGTTGAGAGACAAATTTGGCGACATAAAATTTATGAAGGTTCCATGGCTTCAGCATATAAACTAGCGACCGGAGAAGTCCGAAAGGCCCCAATGCATAGTCGTAGATCCTAACGATGTATGGGGTCAAGTTGTTCAAGTAACGACTAGCAAGTTGAGCCGTATATAGGACAGCTATAATCTAATTTGGAACGAATTAATGCTTTATACAATCTCAGAAATGAAGATCTGTCTGCTCCTTAGGGTGTATAAGAAAGAACTCTGATGGGCTTTAAAGCATTTGTCCAGCAGTTGTTTGATATGGGAATGGAAAGTCAGGGAGTGGTCGAATATAACCCCCCAGGAATTTTATCTCCTGAACCACCATAACAATATCATTTCCCATTCGGAGCTCCGGATCTAAATGTAAACCACGTTTGCAACCAAAAGTACGCAAACGTTTTTTGTTTTTTTTTTGTGCTGAGGAATTGAATTCGTTATTAACTGTCCATTCCATTATTTTGTTTAGAGCCAACTGAAGTTTTCTCTCAACTAGGTTCATATTGTCTGCTTTGTAAGAAATTTTCAGGTCATCAACGTACAACGAAGTTTTTAGCGTGACGGGAAATTTCGTAATCACGCAACCGAGTCTCAAGGTGCAAATAATAGAACGCAACTGTGGGGAACACTTTGGTTACGCGGAACAGTATGTGAAAGTGCAGAAGCGATACGGACTTGGAAAGTTCTGTGGTTCAGAATTGTTTTTATAAAATTTGGCCCTAAGACCACATTGGTGGAGATCTCTGAGGATGCCATGTTTCCAAGTTCGATCGTATGCTTTTTCTATATTGAAGAATATATATATATATATATAAGGTGTTCCCTTTTAACAAAAGCCTCTCTTATAGCAGTTTCTAAATTTAAAAGGATGTCTAGTGTTGATCTCATTCGATGGAAACCACTCTGGCATGGTAGTAAATGGTTTCCAATTCCTAGATAACACATCAACTTATTGCAGACCATCCTTTCCATTAGTTTACAAAAGCAACTTGTCGAAGCGACAAGTCGGTAATTCGAAGGATTCTTTGGATCGTTGCCTGGTTTGGGAAAAGGTATGATAATGGCTTCATGCTATGCCTCTGGAAAAAAAACTGTTCTCTCCAAATCCTATTGAATAAAATTAGAATATTTTCAAAGGATTTGATAGATAGTTTCCTGATCATTGCATAATGGATTTGATCCAGTCCAGGGGAGGTATGTTTAAACTAATCTAATGCATATTTCAATTCAAAGAAGATAAATGGGATATTATAGAGAGATGTTGTATTTTCACGGAAATTGAGAATTTGTTTTTCTTGGTGCCTTTTTATGGATTGGAATAAGAGAATGTAGTTAGTGCTACTTGAGATATTAGAAGAGGGCAGTGGCCAATGTATTGGTTATTCCCTGGACATCACTGATTTCCATCCCATTGCACTCCCAGATAGAGAGTAGAAATGAGATGTAATTTCCATTTATTATTTTTTTATTTTTTCCCAAATTACCTTTGAATTTGTTGCAGATGTTATGCTAGAAATAAATATTTTCCAAGAATCCTTCTTTGATTGTTGTCGGATGGATCTCATCTTGGCTCTGACTTTTTCGTATGTAATTAGATTTGTTTGCGTGTGGTATCGGTGAAATATACCCTTTGCCCAGGGCTGTTCTGAAGAAAATTATTAAGAGTATGCGGTGCTGTCTTAATCAAAAGGTATTGTAATTGCGGGGTTATATTGGACTCGGTGACGTTACCGCGCCTTGATGACCCGCATTTGACTGATCGTCTATCGAAGCCTAAGGTGGCAATTGCCACTTTCATCAGTTTTTCATTACTCTCCCTGTCGTAAGCAGGATATTATTTTGAGGCTTGGATGTTCAGGGTTTGTGCCTCATTTGTTTCCATTCAAGTTTGTAAATGACTAGAAAAGAAAAAGGCTAAACTTTTATGAAAGTTGCCCAGAAACCAAAAATAAAAATAACAAAAAAAAAGTACTAGAACTTGATTGAGACATTGAGAATACGCGGAGCGTACTCCCTATTTTTCAAAATTCTTGAGAGTACGAGGCGCACACCTTGTGGCGCAGTATAGCCCAGATGCTCTTGCGCCATAAAAAAGCCAAACAATCAATGAGGCGCACACAGCGAGTACACTTTGGGAGCAGCCCTGCCCATACCTTTTTTTTTCTTTTTTTTTTGTTCTTTAGAATCAACTTTGCACTCGTGGTTCCACCAGGGTTTGGGTATTTTTAGAAGATGTGTAAAGGTTTTCGGAATTGAACGCTTTGCTGCCTGCAGCATGTGATCGATGACCATTTTAACTGCTTCATTAATGTTAGGGTTGTTTACCATAGTACTATTGACGTTTGTTAGGCTACAAAAAAGTTCCCAGTTAGCCTTTTCAATTAACCATTTTGGGTCCCGTGATGGCGTACAGAAACCCCGCCCAGTATAGTTCAATGTAATGAAATGATCGCTTCCAAGTGGATCTTGTTTGACGTCCTATGTCCATGCTGGGAGAAGTGATGGCGAACAAATTGAAAGGTCTATGGCTGAGAAACTTTGGTTTGCAGAGTGTATGTGTTTTAGTGTTCCTGTATTCATTATTATAAGTGATTGGTTATAAACAAAGGCTTCCGTTGTGCGTCCTCTATGATTGGTGTTCTCATATCCCCATAAACTATTGTGAGAGTTAAAATAATCAAGGATGAGGAATGGGGTAGGCAGCTGATTAACCAAATCAGAGAGGGAGTTCGAATTAACATTTTGATTTGGTGGAAGATATTGAGACGACACCAAATCCACAAAAGAAAATTTATTTATAACAAACCCAAAACATTGCGATTTAAAACTAAAAAAAGAAATGCATATTATATTAAAACAACGATGAACGTTATACGCGACCGCTCGGTCCGATGATATGGAACAAATCTATCTGACTGATAGAATCCCAGCACAAACGCTCATGCGCGAACACACATTCACTTCACTTCAGTTCTAAAGTGTCAAACGCCATCACAGCCGAAGTACAATGCGTGCGCCTCAATATAAAGAACATACGTGATTTCAGCTGTTATTGAGAGACGAATGGCTATTGCTTGTGGTGGTGTATTGAGGTTAATTTTTGTAAAGGGAAATCGGTTATTGACAATAATCACAACGCCTCCACAAGCTCTATTATTGTCTACATTGTCTTTTCCAATAACAATGAAATTTCGTATTGAAGCCGCCTTGTTATTTTTAAGCAAGGTCTCCTGAAATGCAAAGCAGACAGGTTGATAGGTGTTAATGAGGTGTTTAATATCCTCGATGTTGCATCGGAAACCACAACAGTTCCATTGTATAATACAGAAAAAGCCATTATGGATAAATGATAGTTTGCCAATCCCCAGTTTTACTCCCCGAATCAGCTTGTTTGCTGATCGGAGAAAATGGATCTTTTGTAGAAATGGAGGGTATTATTTCATCCTCCATTTCGGTAAAGGAAGTTTCATCATCTTCTAAAGAAGTGTCGTCCCAATCTCTTTTTTTTTTTTTAAGGGTCGAGATCGGATCTGAGAAAATCCTTCCTTCGAAGTTGTATTTTTTGTTATATTTTTCCTTAATTTGTCCTTTTGCTCTGTGTAAATGTATCGTGGATCGGAAGTTGTGTTAAACTGCCTGTCCCATCTCAGATGTTCTACATAGCGCCATCTTGAGATGCACAATACAAAGATATTTAAAATATAAAAATAATTCAAATATATATTTCTGTAGGAATTTTTGCTAAAAGCATTTGAGCTTTGCATAAAACAATTCAATTATTTTTAGTTCAGCATAAACTTTTTGGCATAACTAAATTTAAGTGACCTTCTGATGTTGGCTCCTGGGATTTCTGCCGTCAGCTATGACATCATTTGGCTGTCAGCTATGGTTCTGAACATAGGCGTAACTTGGGGGGTTAAATATAGCGTAAACTGAGGGGCAAAAAAAAATGAAAAACTCCAAATTGTATGTGGGGGGGGGAGTACGATTTTGCCTTTTTTCTAAGAAAACTGGGGGGAACTGCCCCACCTTGCCTCCGCCAGATTAAGGCTATCATTCTGAACGACGGTGGACGCTGAAATCGCGGAAGAAGAATTTTTTTCCACACCTATAAGAACAGTCCCGTTATTTCACATATTATCACATTTGAAAGATTGCGTTAGGATTTAACTTTACTGTGTTGGTTTTTTTTTTGGTTTTTTTTTTTAGATTTCATGGCATTACAGGATCAATTACATTCCGGGAGTTTTAGATTATAGTATATACTATATATAGAATACTAAGTATGAGATTCGATAGCAAAACATTGATGAGTACCATCGATATTTAACATCGATGCCTACCACCGATATTTAATATCTATGGGTACCACCGAGATTTAACAGCGATGAGTACCATCGATGAGTACCATCTAAAAATTTTCAAAATATTTTTAACAAAAGGTGGAAATTTCTGAACAAAAAATCAAAATTCGAGGATTAAAAAGATCAGTGATAGAGGATTTGTTTTTAACCGAGGCAAACAGTTTGCAAAACAAAACTTCTAGCAATTGAAACTGGAAAACTTATAAGAACTTTCACTCCTTTTAGAATGCGTATTAAGGAATTTATAATTTTATTCAATTTTTATTCAAACGTTTTATTATATACAATTTTATTCAATTTTTTACGATGCTTTTCTGAGGCAATGGATTGCACTGACGTATTTAATTCGCTAAATCAAAAGTTCTAAAACTGAGGTGCGTGACCCAACTACTGTGCACCCGACGAACCTCAACAGGATCATCTCCTTATGGAAATAGAAATTCAAGTCATTCAATGGGTACATACTAATCTCACAACAAGTTTGCTGCCAAAGCAAAGAAATGTACCACATGCTGCAATTTTACAAAGAACACGAAGAGCAAGGAGTACGTGCAATGTGCTCTTTGTTATCAATATCTCATCACTTGTTCATAAGAAACATAAAACCAAAAGCTTTATTTCTAATAGATGCTGGTTCAGATGTTTCTATTCTTCCTGCCACAGCTTTATAAAAACGAAAACAACGAACTATGACATTATCGGCAACGAATACTTAGTCAATCAACATTTACAGAAAAGAAACCTTATTCTCAGAAATTCATCTTCATAGAACATTCATTCACCTGATCAATTTTAGTTAGTAACGTATCAACACCTATAATAATCGGTGACAACTTTCTATACCATTTTGATCTATCACTTGATTTACGAAGACGATGTTTTCATGACATGTCAAAAAGAACTTCTAACTCAGTGCAAATTTCAATATGCTAAAGTACATTCTATAAAACTGGTAAATGGTGATAGTAAATATCATGATCTACTAAAAAATTTTCCAATGATTGCCATACCTCCTCAACCCGATCAACCCATAAGACATTCGGCAGTTCATCGCATAAAAACACAAGGACCACCTGTACATGCTAAATCCCGAAAACAATTTCCAGATCGACTAAAAATCGCTAAAAAAAAAATTCCCCGACTTTAAGTTTATATGTCGACGCATCAGATATTGCAGTTAGAGCAACGCTCATGCAGCAATGCAATAAAATATGGCAACCTATTGCATTCCTTTCAACAAAACTGAACGATGCACAACGTAAATGGTTCTCGGTGGAAGGGGACCCTTGACACATTGCTGTACCTTTTCCTTCATTTTTTGGCGCAGTATAGCCCAGATGCTCTTGCGCCATAAAAAATCCAAACAAACAATCAAACAACCATTTTTCACTTTTTCTTAGCTCCAAGGTTATTGCTCCTGGTTTTACCCTGCATCGATGAGTCGGTTTTAATTGGCACGGCAAGGACGAACACGAGACAGAAGAGGTGAACAGAGGGCCCACGGACTCGGGAAAGGAAAACACCGTCGAACACTTCGATGCATTCTTTGGAAGCAGACATACGGCCATTTCAAGAAAAAAACCGTTGGAACAGAAAGCGGGGAATATGGGGGAACAGAAAAAAGGAAATTAAGCAATTATCCTTTATCCGATTCCTCAACAGAAACTACGCGCATAATGATATTCACTGAATGGATTCCTTGATTGGACTGTCCAGCAACAATCTCTAGTGATCAAGGAAGCCAATTTCGATCACAGTTATTTAAAGAGCTAATATCATTCCTTGGAACAAATAAAATACATATTACTCTCAATCTAATGGCTATTGTTAAATTAAAATTAAAAGCGATGAAAGAAAATCATTCTTGATCATTTGAAATCTCGAGAAAGGATAAAGTAATGATATATTTTCTTGCATTATAACGAAGTGGTTATTTAAAAAACAAGGATCGAAAACGAATTCTGACTTCGTTAAATTTTTTTATTATCCAGCGCCGAGCAGACTTTTTCTTCTTGGAACTTACATTTGACTGTAAAACCTCATTCGGCTGACTGTGCGGTCCAGCGCTACCAACAACATATTCATAGGAAACAAGATTGCTCTCAAAGCCTTCTACAACTTGTTTTCCCCCCGGAACGTAATCTGTGACCAGAACCCTGTCCCAAAAAAATCAACCCTCTCTTTGCAAGGAGTGAGAACCGCCATACCAAAGAAGCTATCATCGCCAGAGCCAGGAAAAAAGGAATAACATCGAAGGATCAGGATCTTGAATTCACTGGGAAAGTGCAACCAATCTTCATTAGCGAAAAATCAACGCCAAGACGTAAACAATTATTTGAAGCGGCCCTCGAAACTAAACGGACATACGGTTGGAAACCTCTGTGCATCTTCAACGGAAAAATCCTCAGCCGGTTTACAGCTGGGAGTGACATTATCCAAATAACGTGTCGTGACGACTTAAAAGCATTTCAACCTTGCTGAATCGCCTTCAAACTCATCTTTCTGGCATCACTGATCGGTGCGGAGTGCTTCCTGTTTTTAACAGATAAGCCTTTTCTTTTGTTTTGTTTCCTCTATCTCCCCCTGCTTTCGCTATGAATTCCGGGTTCCATTTTTTCTCCCCTGTCAACTGCAACTATCACTGTAGGTTAAAACTTTATTTTTTTAGGCAGAATACATACAAAGTGAAAAATACACTGTGCCAGTGATTTACGAAGCATTTTAGGTAATTGCCAGGGCGATCTTAATATCCTACATATTAATATTCGTAGCCTTCGCGGAAACTTAAATTTAATCTCGGAACTACTTATGACCTCTAAAATTCATTTCAAAATAATTGCATTAACCGAAATCAGAACTCTTTCTCAACTCGACGCTAAATTTTTGAACTTAGATAATTACCCTTTAGAACACTTTTCTAGGCCGGATAACTCTTAGGGGGTGTAGCAATTTACGTACACGAAACGGTCAACTGCAAAATAAAAAATGTCGGCCCCATTGAGTGTTGCGAATCATAATTTCTAGAGATTAATACTCATTCCCCTCTGAATACTGTTTCAGTGGGTATTGTTTATCGCTCACCAAGTAATCATGCATCCGATTTTCTCAGGGCACTTGAAGTTTCTCCTTTTCAAAAACTTTTCAAATCTAACTTAATACTTCGCAGTGACTTTAATATTAATTTACTTGGGGACACCTCAATCATCCGTTCTTTGTGTAACAGTCTCACCCATGGCTGCATTCCCTTTATTAACAAAGCGACTAGGGTTACCGATATTTCTAAAACACTGCTGGATCATATTTATTCCAACATCGCTGATTATATAACTCAGTCAGGAGTAATCGGAAACGGAACCTCCAATCGTCTTCCCGTGTACATTAAAGTGTCTAATCTACTATCAAGGCATACCTCAGATCTCAAAATTTCTCCTAAAATTTTATACAATCGCGAAAAGTTTTCTCACCGCTCAACAGCGCAACCTAGCTTGACGTTATGTATAATAACAGCTCCGACTCCAATGAGACTAAAGACATTTTCACAAAAGAGATTTCTGAGGCTCTAACAAATTCCAATCTCTAACAAATAAATCTTATACACACACACACACACACACACACACCCCAAGGAAGCATTGGGTCACAGGAGCCATCCTTAAATCCATCATCAACAGAGACCAGCTTCATTCTCAACTCAGGAGCAGTCCTTTTAACTCTCTTCTAAAATTAAAAAGTCCAGTATAGTCATCTATTTCTATATACTGACAACGCGACACTTCTGATCGCTGAAAAAAATATTGAAGAAATTGCACCAATAATCAACTATGATTTAGAGCAAATCTCCAACTAACTGGCTTTATACTAATAAACTTGAGTTAGACATTATAAAATCTAACTACATTATTTTTTCACTCTCGGCAAAAAAAGTTGCATAACCATTCTCCAAGTATTTTCCGCAACTCCATCCTTCAGGAAACGAAATCAGCCAAACTTCTTGGAGTAATTTTCGATTCAAATTTAACCTGGAAAGAACACATTAACGATCTGACCGTTTCGCTTAAAAGTCTCCTAGAAATATTCTCGAGATTTAGACATGTTGATCTACGCTACGTTCTTATATTACTTTACTATTCTTTATTTTATTCAAAACTTACCTACTGTCTTGAGGTCTGGGGAATCAATCCCATGCACCAACATTCTGCGGCAGTTAAGAGCCACGTAAAAAGAACTCATTCGAATAATCAACTTCGCAGTCTTCCAGGAACATGCTGGACAATACTTCAAATTATGGCGTATTCTTCCTTTTACCCTCCTAGTTAAATACAAACTTTCGCCCCTCATGTATTAGGTAACCAAAGAAGACCTAGATTTGCCCTTCACCATTTCACATATAATGTAAGAATATAACTCACGTCGTCACGATGAAATAAAAGTTCCACAACCTCGTACTAACTTTAAAATTCATAGCGTTTCTGTTACGGATTTTAAAATCTGGAATTCGCAAAATTTTAAGGTTCTATCCTTTTCGTCCTTTAAAACCAAAATCTTCGACTAGTACTTTAATTAGGTCTGCTCATCATGCTCCTTCTGTCTGCGATCTCCCTCCCTTTAGCCTTCGGTCTCCGTCCCCTTGCTTTCTCCTTTCCTTGTCTATATTTCTTTTGTTTTTCTTTCATCTGCTTTTCCTCAGTTTTATCCTCCACAAGCGTACTCGCAGCGGACAACCTAAATTCGTGGACAATATTTATTATTTTCGTTTTCCTTGCCCTCCGGGTTCTGCTAACAAGAAAAATACTCTGTCTTATGTTCCCAAAGATTTCACCTTTGGGCCGCTCTTCAGTCTCCACCGTGACATGTTTGAATCCAGACTGTGTTCATAAACTCTGTTGTGTGATATCCCAGTTGCGTGCGAAACTTTTTATGTCAATGTTGATTTCCGCACAACCCATAAAATTTCATTTGTTCCTCTTACATAATATGAGCAATCCTTTACTCTTGGAAGGAGGGCCCTCTTACTATCATCACCACTGAATAAAATATAGACGGAATAATATCGAAATACGAAATGTTCCCCCGAGACCAGGAGCAAATCCACGGACCTGATGCTAGAAAATCCTAGGGAAAGTTCTCGACATTGAGCCAGACACCTCCAATATGGAAGCATTGCATCGAGTCCCTTCCTCCCAAAAGATCAAGCCAATCGTCGCAAGATTTGTGAACCACCGTACCAAAGAAACTGTCATCGCCGGAGCCAGGTAAAAAAAAATAACATCGAGGGACCTTGGATTCACCGGGGAAGTTCAACCAATCTTAATTAGCGAATCTTAATCTTCCAACTACATTATTTTTAAAACTCCCGACGTATAAATTCACTGCTTCCTGCCCTTCTTCATCAAACTTCACCAGGTTTCGCCCTGCCTTTTCTTGATTCATGGAACTCCGCCATGTTTCATTTCACCCCTCATACTTAATTGCTTGGAGGGTAAGAACGGTGCTTCAGTATGGCTTCGCCATACCTCTTCTAGAAACACAGTTCCGCTCGATCGGACAACCTTTCCAAATCATCTCTACATACAAAACAATAAATCCGATGTATAAATTCAATGGTTCCTGCCCTTCATCAAGCTTCATCAAATTTCGCTCTGCCTTTTCTGGATTCATGGAACTCCGCCATGTTTCCTTCCACCCCTCATACTTTATCGCTTGGAGGGTAAGAACG
>QLNU02006311.1:0-12001 GCA_006491805.2 Dysdera silvatica | reverse complement strand
TCATCCTCCATTTCGGTAAAGGAAGTTTCATCATCTTCTAAAGAAGTGTCGTCCCAATCTCTTTTTTTTTTTTTAAGGGTCGAGATCGGATCTGAGAAAATCCTCCCTTCAAAGTTGTATTTTTTGTTATATTTTTCCTTAATTTTTCCTTTTTTCTTTGTGGTAGTATTAAACTTCTGTGTTTTGGTTTTTATTTTATTTTCCATGTCAGTCGGGCGGTCTGAAACTGGTAATATTGTTTGTGTTTGGACATCTATTGTGTTTTTAATGGTAGATTGGGTAATTGCTGAAGCATATGATTTATTTTGTGTTGTTTGGTTTAATTGATATCGTCTTTTTGCTTCGAGATATGAGATATTGCTAGTAACTTTTATTGCTATTATTTTTTTATCTCTTCCTGATGGACAGGATCGAGAATCTGAAGTATGCTACTCTTTGCACTTAATATAACTCAATGTGTTACTTTGACGTCGCAGTGACCTACCATGCTACACTTGCAGCAGGTAGCCTTGCAATGGCAAACAACCTTGAAATGGCTGTATCGTTGGCATTGGAAGCATCTGGTGGTTTTCTGTATGTAGGGTAGAATCTTACATATTAAATAGCCTGCTTTGATAGAGGTTGGTAATTTAGGTTTATTGAATGTTAAGATAATATGCTTTGTTTTGACGATGTTGCCAGCTCTGCATATGGTTATATTCTTTTGGCTGAGGTAACTCCTTAGTCTGAAAGTCCTGTGGCTATTTCTTCTTCGTCTATATCAATTAAGTCTATTTCAGAAATTACACCATGATAGATATTTAAGGTATTGTGTAAAGAGACTATGACTTCTATATTAACTATTTGTTTGCAATTTAGTAAGAAAGAAGATTGTTGTTGGCTATTGATTTCAATTAGAAGGTTACCTGATCTTAGTTTTTTAATGTTAGTAATTGTGCCACATATTCCTTTGATTGCTTTTTCTGCAAACGGTAATAATTTTTTAAAGTTACGATTTTCAGATGTGATGACTATAAATATTGGTAATATTTTACTATCGCTTTCAATTCTTGTTTTTTAATTCTTCGGTCCATCGTTTGTCGTTTTGTTTTTCAAAGAATTCATATAAATCTTAATGGTTAGAGGAAAGTATAAGGTCACCCGCTGCGTTACCTCTATCGCAGACTGGAAGGCTACCTACAACAGGATTTTGTCTGTACCTCCCCCCCCACCCAAGGTGATCGTTCGCGATACTACGACCCCAGTGCCATTCAACCCTCGGCACTATCTCACCTTGGCTTGGGTTTTAGACGTTCAGGACACAGAGATACTTATCTGTAGTAAACAGAAGTATCTCTAGGTGCCCCCCGCCCTCACTAGGAGCAGGGTTTTCTTGAGCAAAAATATTGTGCACAAGCAGGTATTAACCCCCCCCCACCACACACAATAGTCATTTGAACTCTTTCTTATGAGAATTATTTATGTTTCTATCAAAACCATCCTTTTTTAAAACCTGTGCACTGGCCTGACTGTGCGTATCACAACAGCCTGCAACTATAACCAAAGGTCAGTTACTTCAACAAAAACACCTCAGTTTGAATTCAAAATACAGTAGTTCCAATATTCGACAATAAAACATGCATACATGAATGGAAACCCATGCAAAAAATGTCGCCAGCTTTTCTTATTTCCAAGTGGATTAAGAAAACAAATGCACATCAGCAGCACATGGTTAAAGGAAGTTGAAATTCAGGTTTGCTGAATCCAAATCTAACCTTACAATATCAGTTTCTCACATGTGAGAAAATGTCAAAATCATTCCATCTTAGCACGGGCTAATAATTTATATTAATTATGCAATTGGTTAATTAATTATAGTACTTTGTCTCCAATTAAGGTAATTAAATAAAATATGAGCTAATATATACAAAAAGGTTGAGGAGGAAAAGAGACCAAAGAATATATACAGCAATATAAATCGTTTTAATTACAATATAATTTACAGGATGATCATTCATTAAATATGTGATGTTTCTTCATACAGCACATTTTTATTTGAAATAGTATATAACAATAAACAACGTTCACTTTGAAAAAATCACAATTCGTTCATGCTACACCCAACTCTCAAAAACATCTGCATATTGATCCCATGGGATGAATGGCTCATCAATACTCCTAAAATAATAAATAATAAGAGTAATTTACAAATAATAACAGTAATTCAGAAATAACAATAATTCAGAGATAACAATGATTCCGAAATAATAATAATTCGAAATAATAATGATTCAGAAGCAATAACAATAATTCAGAAATAATAATGATTCAGAAGTAATAACAATAATCCAGAAATAATAATGATCATTCAGAAATAATGATTCAGAAATAATAAATAATTCAGAAATAATAGCAATAATTCAGAAATAATAGCAATAATTCAGAAATAATAACAATGATTCAGAAACAATCAATTAACGAGAAATATTAATTAAAGAAAAAATGAAAAATAAAATATTGACAATGTTTGGATAATTCTCAGGTCTCTGGGTGAAGCTTGAACTGAATCAACATCCATAGTCAAAGACTTGATAAATATATTTTTGCGTTTTCATGACAGCAAAGGTCCTGCTGAGTAAAGGGTCGATGATTTTCCCCGAGGAATATGAACCTCTACCATCAAAAGAATCACACCCAGTCATACAGTGGGCCAAAAAATGGCATGCGTCCCACGATGCCATCGGAAGTGAAACCTGGGTTAATAATATGGTAAATGAATGTGTTAATCCTACCTCACAGTAGGGCAGCGAACATATTTTTCCATGATAACAGAACCTTTTAAGGCCTAGGAAAGTAAGTTCAGACCACAATAAGCAGTTAGTTTATGTGTTCCCTCTCCCGCCCACTTTTTTTCACTACTCGGGGTTGAACCCAGGTTAACAACACACAAAGCGAATGTGTTACCACTGCGACACCGCAGGACTGATAATCTTATGGAGCATCTGGTGGATCAAATAGAGACGTGAGATCATGGGCGCCGATGGCATAAAAAATATTGGGGCAGGGGGACAGCATACCAGTAGAAAGCAGCTTGTTGTTAAACAAGGCCGTAGTTAGTGGGTAGTCCCAAGGGCCCATCCCCCTCCCCAATTTCCGAAATGTTTTTGCTAAAAAAATACTTACTCATTAGTGAGGTTGTCAAAATTTTTTATCTCCCCTGAAAAAATGTATGGTTAAGGCCTTGTTGTTAACAACTCTTTACAGGGATAACAGACATCAACAAAGCAGTGTTTAATTTAAATATACTTCTGCTTGATGACATTCACTTTACCATAAAATCAATATTGTAGTTGCATTACTAGTTTCATTTTCACATGCAATGCACCTTACTAAATTTCGTATTTATTACGCTGATGGTGTAGACAGTCTCTTTAATTTATGTCGTTGATAATGAGCGTAGAGGGCCAAAAATTTCCTTGAGCTTGCAAAATTAAAATAGAGAAAGTATAGTTGTAACGTTATTAAAAACATTCCGTTTGACAGTTGAAAATAATAACATGTCAATGAAAACGCTGCCATGCAGAAAAAAGCGCCATACAATACAATCCAACAAAAGGTATAATTACATCAAATAAATGACAAAGTGCATTTTTTTTATTTTACACTAAATATACTACACCAAAAAATATAACCGCATTCCTTAGATTAAAAAACAAAATTAAATTTTGAACGGCGTTACCCGTTATAAAATTTTTGTTTGAAATTAGGTGAGGCACGGAACCCTAATGCCAACATTGAGGGGGGAATGGTTCCCCCTGTCCCCCCCCCACTGACGGCGCTGTGCACGGGATCACGCCCCACCAGGTTTCTGCAAATTCGTTTCTTTCTGCGAGTCTTTGTACCAAATGTCATGTTGTTTTGGGACTTAGTTTGCCGCAGAATCCGAACCTCTTATGGCCTAGGGAACCAAACCCCGGACTTCAACGAACGGTTAGTCGGTAAGCATTCTTTATTTTTACACCTTGGGAATAAAAACCCGGGATAACGACGCGCTAGGCGACTGCTTAGCTCTGCACCACCACAGGGCCTTTTATGAAACAAACCTAAGCTTATGTGTCAAAAGGACATTCACTAGCCCCACAAACGCCACCTGGTGTTCAATGACACAAGGCATACTAGAATTTCCATTTAATTACACAGGTCGACGATGAAATTTTTTTCTTCCAAAGTGAAGGGTATTTCTTATGTAATTTTGGATGTGATTGCAGGAAAAATATTTAAAACATTCTGTCACGTACAGTTTTGACACAAATCAAGAGTTTCTGTCTGGTTGCCTACCTACTAGGTGTGCTACTATAAAAATATATCATAGTAATATTTTTGCTTAGAAACGAGGTATTTTACCTCATCATCGATAACTTGAAACATAGAAAGTAGATAAACGTTATCATTAAATTATTATTAAAAATTATCATTAAATTATTATTAAAAAGTCAAAGCATAAGTGATAATATAAATCAAAGAACGTTTAAAAGCATAGTTTAACGTAATGAACTCCAAGTAATTTGGAACTTTTCAATCCATAAAGGACAGAGAAACATCACAAAACCTGAGGCAAAAGATTGGAGACTCTTCATTGACTCATCACAAAAAGTTTGAAAGCTGTCCTTCTTTACAACTAACTGCAATAGATATGCCTCTCTACCTGTTGCCATTCAGTTCATCTGAAAAAGAGTTATGGGAATTTAGCCTTGATCCTGACCAAGCTTAACTACAACTACGAATGGACCACCTGTGGCGATATGAAAGTACTACTTGGGCAATAGGGTGGCTAGACTAGGGCCCCTGTTTCCTCTGCGAATGGGACATTGGTGTTGAAGCCAAGCACCAGTCAGAAGGTGTGGCCAGGACACTAAATGTAGAGGAAAAGAACGTGCACTTTGAATCTATCTTAGACTCAGAAAAAAGTGTCCCTGCCTCTACTTCACATTAAACTTAGCATCATGAAGCAATTTGTGAAAGCCATGGCAAAAGATGGTGCTATTTTCAATTGCCTGGAAGAAAGTTTCTAGGGCTGTCAGAAGCGAAGCTGAAAGAAGGGGTTTTTGTCCATCCTGACATTCAAAAACTCATAACAGGCAAAATCTTTAAAACCAAAATGGAAAACATTGAGAGGTCAGCTTGAAAATCCTTTAAAGAAGTTGTAAAGAAGTTTCTTGGCAAGCAGAAAGACCCTGACTTCAAGAACGTCGTAGGAAACATGATGGAGAACTTCAAAGCCTTAGGCTGCTCAATAAGCTAGAAAATCTATTTTTTTAATTGCTATGTAAACTATTTCCCAGAAAATCTAGGCTCTGTAGATGAAGAGCAAGGAGAGAGAGAGAGATTCCACCAGGACATAAAGGAAATGGAATAGAGGTAGCAGGACCGATAGAATATCAACATAATAGCAGATTACTGCTGGATGCTAACTAGGGAGGAGGCGCAAGCAGCGCACAGGAGAAAGGGTTCTAAACAGAGCTTCGAGGGGAAGGAAAAGAGACATTATAATGATTTTTAACTTTGTGGTGGCTATGACAAATATAACAAAAGTTTTTCGTAAATAAAGTTTTTAACTCAGCTAGATCTTCTATGTGATTTTCCTAGGCCTTCATCCTCACTTTGTGGGAAAACCTTATGTGATAGAAGGAAAAGCTTGGCATTTCTGAACTCAGCTTACCGAAAAACATTAGAAAAACCTAAAACGGGACAGAAAAAAAAATTAAAAAGTATTATTTCGCAGGTCTGTGTTATCAATGAACCAAAACATGCACACACACACACTTCTTACCTGATCATTATATCACCGCAAAATATACATTCCGACGCAACCAGGTCATCTAATTCCGCCTGAAAAACAAAAACTTTGAAATGCAAGTGAAAATATCTCCAAGTATCAGTATTCCCAAGTAATTACAATGAATAAAGGTGAGATATCATTATCCATCACATGAAATGAACGAGTGAGATATCATTATTCATCCCACGTGATGACTAGTTATGAAATATCATTACTCATCAGACGTACAGGGTTTGTACACATTTCTGCACATGAAATTAAGAACAAAAAATGAAGACCTATCAGCAAATGGGAATCGAATGACTCATAAAAATAATCTACGCAAGCGACTTTCAACTTACATTATTTTAAGAATAAAATAAATGTAAATTATGATGCATTACCATTAAGCACAATCGAACAATTAACATAATTGTTAAACTAGTTGAGAATGAAAAGCTGTTCCCTATGAGTGATCAAGCAGTCAATATTAAACAAGATAATTACAAAATGGCTAAGGTCAATAATTAAAAAGTCAGTGTGTTTCATATTTATAATTAAATCTAATTATAATACTCATAATTAAAATATTCTTTGATCAACAGAATCAAAAGTCGCAAACAGAATGTTTCCAGCTATAGAATTTAAGATGGACTGATTTTTTTAAAAATTGCCGAAATTTCGCTAAGGGCGATATATGCTTCTTTTCGTTCCTTCCATTCGAGATATAACAGCCGGTCGAAAATATAGTCTCTTCGTCACGAAATCGTGATAAACCAGAAAAATCAAAAAAAAATGGCATCCAAATCGACTGCTCCCAATTCCAAAACTTCCAGACAGATAAGCTAACTTTTAAAAAAATTCAATAAAATGTCACTAGAGGTGCTATCATCCTTTTTTCGTGCTTCCAGTTCGAAAGCTCTACCTTTGTTCTCCAGCAGACCTCTGTGGCAATCGAGGACTCAATTTAGAACAGATAAGGACATTTCCACCATCCGTGCTAGGATGCGAAAAAAAAAAGACTTGGATTTATAGATGAGCACACCAACTTTTAAATAGGTGAATATTTTTTTAACTGCAATATCTCTACTGTAAAATACCATAGATGCACACTCTCTGGGGAAATGTCCCGTTTGCATACGCTACATGTACTGAATAAGATATCATACATTAAACGTATTGTAATACATCAGCACAGCGATAACATCATTCCCCATATAAGACGAATAAATGTAAAACATCATTGCATGCAATGAATAAATACTGAGATGTCATTAAAATTCTACACTTAATATCAAAATATTGAAAATGGTTTACACATAATTTGTCTTTCGAACTAATAGCAGCAGACATGACTGAAGCTGATGATATCGACGTTGTGTCCTCCCTACCAGTGAGCGTGCCTAACTGACGCTGAATTTCGGCAATACGACTACGTTTCGCAGAGGGGAGATGTGGCTTCGTCTAAATAAAAAATAAATTTATACAACTATTAGTTGCGTGAAAATTCATAAGATCTATATTAAAATGAAAATTAGTGCTTCAACTCCTTTTCAATCACACACTTCATTTTAATAAGACCCTTTATAAAATACTGCATTTTACAAATGGCACTGTTTAAAAAAATCACTTAACGTTTGGACCTATTGGCAAAATGGTTTCGACATCCCATATCAATGCCCCAATCCCATATCACTCACGTTACTATTATGCCCAAAATTAAGAAACTATGGAGACTTCTTTGTGTTATTTGCTTTGCTAACATCCAGAGCATTTTTCATTTTGTTGCTTTGGAAGGCAAGAAAAACTAAGGCCATGATGAGCTGGGACCTACATTTTATCGAGAAATGGTGCTTCCTGGGTAATCTGAACCTAGGGCACTAAACCCAAACAATAATGAGTAATAAAATGATATGCATTCTACATAATTATTTGAATCGCACCCAGCTTACCATCATGGTAAATGAGCGTGTTACCACCATGGGAGAGAGAGAAAATTGTTCGCTGTCCTAATGGCCCGATACATTAATAATACTGCCCACCAAGACCGTAGCCAGGATTTAATTTCGGGGTGGTTCAAAAATTTTTACAGCATGTATTGATACAATCACAGCATGCAAGGCCGTAGCCAAGTCCCATTAAAAAAATTAGCCTTGGTGGGGGGGGGGGCTGGTTCCAAAGATCCCACCCCTATGGATACAGGCACGATGTTCATACCTCTTTCCAAAAAAGCAATTATTTATGCTGCACATAATCCTAAATATTCAGTGTTTGGAGTTACACATAAACAAACTTGCTCTATTTAAATTCTTCGTCATTGCTCGGTCATTGCTTTTCATCTATCGTTGTAAATTTCACAGCACAAAGAAAGCAAAGGTCATGCTGCACCGGGCCTACAATTTTCTAAAGGACCATCAACCCTCCACTGGACTTACAATGAGCAGTTAGTTTATAAGTTTTTTTTTTTTAACACCACTGGGATTCGAACTGGGTTGGTGGTGGTGGTTGTATTTTTATGGTGCAAGGACAATTCTAACTGGGATGGTAATTACTTTTTAGAATTATTTCTATGTAACTTTATTGGTGTCTTATGTGATAATTAGGACAGCGCTTCGTTCGTTGTTCCTTTGCAAGAGTGGGGGGTACTATGACGAATGGGTATGTACTAAAATATTTACATAGCCATGTTAACTATGCTGTGGAAGAGATGATGGTGATGTAACACCACTTAGATATTTAAGTCTTTTGTAATCATTCATTCTCTTACCTCTCGTTCCATGAGATCAATGGTTTGGTATACTGGCTTGGCCAGCTTATAATTTTGGATTATAATTGAGTCGGACATTTTGAAAAAGGGTTATGTTTCATTGATTTCCTATGGAGTTGACCCCTTTTCAAATGATCGATTCCATTATACTCCCTTTTTATTTAGCATTATGCTGATTTAAATTCTGTTAAGTTTGTCAATTAAAGATAGTCATTTTTATACAATGGAGTCAGATCAGTTGGTATAAACCAAACTTCACAAAATGACCATATATATATGATAAAGAGACCTCCATCCTACAATGGATTGATAATGGTTATTATCGATGATAATATGCATATCATATATATCAGTGGCAGCTCGTGGTGAGATTTTAGGGTATGTGCATGAAGCCAATTCACCAAAACCCAAAGTTACCATAAATTTCTTTCTTATTTACTGAATGAGGTAAAAACCAGTTTCTTGACGAATAGAGGCCATAAATTGATGCGTTTTGGTGAATTAGCCTTCATGCACACACCCTAAAATCTTGCCACGAGCCACCATTGATATATATATATGTCCCACAACCGTCCTCTGCCAAGGATACCAGCACTCGTCAGAGCACTGCTTTGAAGCAGCCCCAGTAGTGGTCATTCTGTAGGAGGGTGACACAACGAGCCCCACCTTAGCACATGACCGGCTGTGGTGACCGAAGTCCGGATTCTTCGTAAAACTGTAGATCCAGCTTGACAACCCGTCTGGCCAACGTGGTGAGAGTAAGGCTGCTTCCTCTGTATTTCTTTCACCATACTACATGTGTGTGTGATAACAGCGGGACCTCCATCCTGCAGTGAATTGAAAATGGTTGATGATGATGATATATATATATATACTAAAAAATAATTCCATAAAGGCTTTAAAAAATGTTGAACTTAGATATAACAAATTTGGCATCATTTTCAAACAGCAATAAGTTAGAAAATTTGAGAGTGAAGAAAACAAGATCACTAATAATTACTGAAGGATATTAAATAGAATGTAATTGAAAGCTTACTTCTTCAATGAGACAGTCGGAATGAAACATATGTCGACAAGGAAACAAATAAAACGTTCGGGTCATAATGGGATACGAACAAGCGGAGCATTTTTGAGCAGCTTTCACCATATTGTATCTAAATAAGCACAAAATATATAAGAAAAAATTGTTAATACAGTAATTATTTCAAAATTTTAATTATACTGACAAAATGCCCCAAGTGAAAATATGTGTGCATTCAAATGTTTTCCCTTAAAATTATAATTTTTATATAATTTAAATTATTTCAATTAAAATACACTCCTTGATATATGTAGAATTAATTAATACTAATTACAGTTGCATATTTTATGTCCTACGAATACCCTACAGAACAGTGGCTAAACATGACTTCAAATCCCGATACATTTGCATGCAACCATTCTCACTGGCAGTGGTTCAGAGGAGTTCGAACAAACTCAGTAGATCCAAATTCATTATGGACAAGGTGCTTTAACTTCCTATTAAAGCACCTTTCCCCATAATAAGTGCTTTAAAGGCTCTCCTCCCACACTTTTTGTTTTATCCCTCAAGACTGTACCGCAGAAGAGGTGGGAAAACCCATTCTTTGTTTGGAATGCTTTCAGTCATGCCTATTGTTCGAAGAGAATGGGTCCTTTTTGCTTATTTAAATCCCTAAGGACATTAATGAATTATTTTAAGTTACTCAATCCTTATCAAAATACTTGAATTTAATTTAAGTTGGCGGTTCCCAAACTGTACCTCATGAAGATATTCGAAAGAAAAATAAATGTGACAAAAAATCTCGAAATTGTAAATTTGTGAGGTCATGAACTATGTATAAGAAAGCAGGGTTGGCGATTTGACGTCAAAAACTAGTTTTTGACATGATCAAAAACTAGTTTTTGACGTGAGGATGGTTTAAACCCGGTTTTAACCGGTTAAAACCATCAAAAACTAAAAACTTCAAAATAAAAGGATTTGATTTGAAATTAGTGAACCCAACATGTACTTATTCAGTACCCACATATTATTAGTAGCGTATGTTAGGCAAATGTTATAATTACAACACAAATTATTTTTTCGAAAACATTTTTTTTTCTAAAAATACCATAAAAATGAAGAAAATAAATGCTAATTACTGTATTAAATTAATTAAGATACCAAATTTATTCTGAATTTATAGAAAAAATCAAAGTAAATGAAAACAAGGTTCCCTGCACTTTTTATTCATTAAGAGTGCATAATCTGTTTTAATAATCTAATTTGGTATAGCCATGCAGCATTCGGTAGCATATTACAAGTTTTCAGCTTTTCCTGATGCTTAATCAATTCCACAGTTTAGAATGAATAATTCCAAAATTGGAACACATTTCTTCAATAGAAGCTGGAACTGATAAGTTGAGACAAAAGCCTTATTGATAGCTCTGAGAACTCAGATGCTGTATTATTCTTCTGAAACCTTCACACTTTGAAATGCTTTTCCACCATGCAACAGGATTTGCACGTAACATACTGGCACTAAAGCAAGAGGTGGGAAATTCGATTTCTTAGGCTTCAAATGCTATCAAAAGTGGCAAACAATTACAGAGTTTTTCAGCAACAAAAATATTAGCAGTTTCCATTTGCTTGTATATTTTATCCTTCATCCAAATATTTGGGGTGGATAAGGTTGTCGTGTTCTTGTAGCATTATGCTCAAGTTGTAAAACAGTAACATTGCTAAAAAATGATGTCACTGCTGATATATAGAGTATAGTTAAAGTACGTTCTCCCTATTTCTCCTACCAGTCTACTTCACGTCACAGCCAGGCACAGTACAGACTGATCTTGTTCAATTCTGTCAGTACAGCACATAGCCGCAAGTCAATTATTGCTATGTTAGGTTAAAACTGGAATTTAGTACTGTTGCATTAATCAGAATGTTATTTGTTGATGGATCTACCAAATTCAATAAACCTTTGCTCTATTATTCGCTTCTTTCCTTGAATGCACCTACGACGAGACACAATATGTGAATTCTTGCATGTTGAAGATGGAACCAGCTAAATTATAGAGTCAGCATTAAACTTAAAGCAATAAGATGCGGTGTAGCAATTTAACTTTGTGCCCACAAGGTAAACCAAGAAATGTAATGATCCCAAAGCCTGTCCCAGTTGTTTTTTCACAATTGTGGTATGAGGTTGTAAAACAGTTTTCTTTCATAAGACTTAGCCATATATGACATGCAGATATTGCTGTTGTGTCTAAAGGGCATCTAGCACAACATCTATTGGATTTACTTCTAGTATCAAATATTTGCACAAGTTGTACAGATTATAATATGTTATATATATCATCATCATATTCAACCATTATCTATCCACTGCTGGATGAAGGTCTCTCCAAATGCTTTCCACACAAGTCTATCCTGAGCAATT
>QLNU02006309.1:0-12225 GCA_006491805.2 Dysdera silvatica | reverse complement strand
CCGCGGATGATTATGTTTTTATTTGCGTCAACGTGAAACCATGGATTTATCACGCATGATGTCAACAGTGGAGACGGTGGAAAGCCTATTATGTATTTATAATATTCTAAACAACAATTTCGTTAGAAATTGTTCATAGAAAAGGTTTAAAATTTAATTCTCGAAAATGCTAAGAGGGGAAATGACAAGATGATTAAAATAAGTTCAATAGTTTCAATTTATCTGTTTTGTGATAAATATTTTAAAATATATTTGCAACATTTGTTATGCCAGAAATAAAAGCTCCGAATTCATTGAACTTCCCTTTCAAATTTCGTGATCATTGATATTATGTTCACTTGTCTGTGTAAACTTGTTTGGAAGTTACGTTTCTGTTGACGGATGCAAGCAAAGCTGTAAGTCGAAATATCCGATTTTGATAACATTTTGGCCAAATAATTAGGTAAAACGAAATATGATGTTTTTAATTTTAAAAATGAGACTGTCCGTGTTCAATGAAGTCAATGTTTTGAAAACGACTGAAATTACACTGCGCTATTTTTTCTGGGCAACATATTTTCATTTAATCACGTTTCTTCATTTTTATATGCTCCAAAATTTTAGAAACTACTAAATCGTGCATGTGATAGATAAGAATTTATTTTGAATTATATTTGATATATCTAATTGTTTTTTTCTCAAAATTATCTAAAAGCACTA
The DNA here is from genome assembly GCA_006491805.2 of Dysdera silvatica. Lineage (NCBI taxonomy): Eukaryota > Metazoa > Arthropoda > Arachnida > Araneae > Dysderidae > Dysdera > Dysdera silvatica. Next base: position 11,526 of record QLNU02006309.1, on the reverse strand, counting down.
ATATGCAAAACCAGACCATATGGAGGAATGTTTAACTTCAAAGTCAGTTTTTCACAGAAATGTGAACTTACGTCTATTTCCGTGCAATAATTTTGCATTGTACATATTTTGTCAAAGATTTTAATCATATTGTTTAAATCAGTGATTAAAATCATGATTTTAAACATGCGCCCTTTTAAAAAAATTATGATTGAAATCAAAATGCGATATCTTTTTTTAATCAACATTCTAAATTTAATTTAAATAAATCAGAGGTTTAAGTCTGATTTCAGTTGATTCTTCGATGTTTGTAAAAAATAATTTAAATTGAAAATGGCCTTATTTTCTTTTTCCCATTTTGTAAAGCACAGTATATCCAAAAACAACTTTTCTGATAATTTCAGTGCAGTTGTTTACATGCAGTTCATGGTCAACTATTTCTAAATATTAAAGTAATGTATATTTAATCATTTCCTTAACCTAGGGCGATTCATGCTCATCGCGGAATTTCATCATAGTCGATATATTCTTCCCGACACAAAGGTTCCTATGGGATACCAGCTGTATGTTTCACGCTTCAGCAGTTAAGAAGGGCCAACAGGCCATATGACAGGTAGGCGCTATTTGGACAGACAGACACAGTTAGCGCAAGATGAGCATGTCTTCCGAATTAGCCTAATGAAAAATCCAGACTGGGAGCAACGGGAAAAGATACATCTGTTGTAAGGTAGCGGCTAACGACTTCCGATTTTGACGGCTACTATCCGTTCGGCAAAAGAAGTCCTATGGTATAGTTCAAAATAACGGGAGGTGACGTCAAAAGCGGGCTTGCTGCTTATAGCTGAGTAGGACACGGATTTCAGAACTTTATTAAGCGGACGTTTGTTAGCACCGAAAACGAGTTTAGAACTTTCAGTCCACGTTGTTTTAAGCGGCTGACGGGTTTGTGACACCAGTCATTTCTAACAGTTGCACCGAACTTTTTTCGTGAACGAACAGAAGCCGTCAAAATCGGAAGTCGTTAGCCGCTACATTACAACAGGTATAGCTTTTCCCGTTGTTTGCAGTCAAGGTATTCCACCAGGATAATTACAGGTCATCCATTACTCCACCGGCAACCCTCATGTGAGGAACGACTGACCAATTAGATAGTTTAGGATGAACGATGTTATCATGGCCTGACTAATGAGACGACAGGAAGAATCATTTGAAAGCGATTTTCGTTAGATTTTAGGAAAGGACATGAAATGTTAGAATTCTTATTTTTTATTTTTTTAAGAAAAATTGTTGGAGGTTAAATTGTTAAGAAAGAATCTATTTTGTGTTGTGATTGGTATTTGATTTTCCTAATATACTATGTTACACCAAATTGTTTAAGCGTTAAATTACTCAAATCCCCAGTCGGTAAAAATACGTTATTTGAAATTCAGTACTTTCTTAAAACATTGGCAGTTTAATACATTCTTGTGTAATGAGAATTACGTAGTGTAAAAACCATCTTTCGAAATACTATTTAAACTGAGCTACCTGAAATGGGCTGAAGTCCTATCCTCATTTCGAGCAATAAACTTATTTTAAGTTCATTCTACACACATATAATATATACTATATAGGTATAGGCCTACAATATAGTAGTTATGTTCCAGTGTTTCCAGCTGAATATCGCCCTGCGGTGGCGCAGTGTGGTAACGCGTTCTCCTATTGCGCGGCTAATCCGGGTTCGACTCCCAGCAGTGCAAAAAGAACGCTTACTCAGAGATCTCATAAAGATCGCACTGCTCACTGTAGTCCGGGGTTTGGTTCCCTAGGCCTTAAGAGGTTCGGATTCCTCGGAAAACAGTAGGTCCCGGCGCAGCATGACCACTGTAGTCTTTGAGCCGTAAAACCAAAAACAAACCAAACCAAACCAGCTGAATATCACTATTTTTATTTTTGTCCTTGTAAATAAAATGATAAGGACAGTAGGCCCATGGTAAGTTAACGTTAAGCTCGGGAGGGTAAAATCTTGTGACCGGCAACTCTGTCCTTCTACCGGCAAAAGGTATTATATATATGGCCTGCAAAAGGGTTGCTGGTATCTAACTGGAAGGAGACCCACACGCTGAACGTATGTGACGATGTGTGGAACCGGCCAGGCCAGTAACCTAGTGTCCTACCCCGCCTTCAAGTGGTGCAGGCTGAGCTTTCTATTTATGTGGCAAATTAATATTTGCTGCACGGATAGAAAGGCGGAAGGGGAGGGCTAATTCACCAACCCGTCTAGCCAGCGTGGTGAAATTATGGCTAATTCCTCCATTATGTTGACACACCAAAAACCATGGCCCCTAGTCTCCAGGTGCTGGAGTGCTCCTGATCAAGACAGCGGTCAGTGTGGCATGAAAGCAGGGGGTGCTAAGAATCACTGGAATGGCCCAGGCTGCCGTTTGTTATTGACCTTGGCAACGTATAATGGACGATCCCTTGCTTCTGAAGCAAAACTTCAGGAATTGGAAGAGGAACTAGACAAGATCAAATGGGACATTGTAGGACTCAGTGAAGTTAGAAGAAAAGGTGAAGAGTTGGTGGAACTGAAAAGCGGACATTTGTTTTATTATAGAGGAACGGAAACTGGAAGAACAAGTGGTGTTGGCTTCTTAATCAACAAAAGAATTAAAGACTGTCTTCTGGAAGTTGAAAGTACATCAGATCGAGCAGCGAGGCTTGTTGTTCAACTAACCCAGCGATACCAACTTCAAATAGTACAGGTATATGCACCAACATCAAGCCATACCGACGAAGAGGTTGAAGAATTTTATGAAGAAATCAAAGAGTTACACACCAAAGGGAAACAACATATCAAGCTCATCATGGGGGATTTCAATGCAAGAATTGGACAACAGGAACAAGGAGAGACATCGGTTGGTAAATACGGATATGGGGAAAGGAATGAACGTGGCGATCAACTCATCGAATTTGCAGAAGCTGAAAACCTTAGCATCATGAATTCATTTTTTAAGAAGAAACCGCAAAGAAAATGGACATGGAAACACCCCAATGGAGGAACCAGCGAAATTGACTATATCCTGGCAAACAAGAAATCAATTATTGAAGATTGCAGCGTACTGAACAGATTTAATACTGGAAGTGATCATCGAATGGTGAGATGTAAAGTGCACTTAAATACTAAATTAGAACGACAGAAGCTCATTAGGAAACAAGTAAGTAAGAGGGTGGATCTAATGAAACTGAAAGTAAATACCGAGGCATTCAAGTTGGAATTAAAAAATCGCTTTTCTGCACTGGAAGGACTTATTGATGAAAGTGATATCTCAGAAGCAAATGAAAACATTGTTAAGACAATAGTTGAAACTGCTGGGGAAATTGGTGGTGTAACCTGTAAAAAGCACAATAGCAAATTATCTGAGAAGACGAAACAGCTCATGAAAAGGCGAAGAGATATGAAGGTGGACAATCAAAATACCAGTTCCAGGATTGAGTACATAGAACTTTGTAAAACTCTGCGCAAAAGCATGAAAGAAGATATAAGAAAATTCAATTGTGAGTTAGTAAGGAAGGCCATTGAAAGCAACAAGAGCCTTAGGGTTGTTAAAGGAAGTTTATCTGTTGGGAAGAAACACATCATTGCATTAAAAGGAGAGGATGGCACCGTAACAAGAAATAGGGAAGAAATACTTAGAAGAGTTGAAGAATTCTACAAAAATCTATACGAAAGTAACAGTGGATTAAACGAAGACGCCGAAATAGTCGAAGGAACAGCTCCTAAAATCTTAAAAGAAGAAGTTTCATTTGCAATAAAAAATATGAAGAAAGGAAGAGCCCCTGGTGATGATGGTATTACATTAGATATCCTAAAAGAAGCTGGAGAATATGTAGAAGACATACTTGCAAAATTCTTTACCAAATGTCTTAACAGCGGTAACATACCAAACCAATGGGATTCTGCAACAGTAATTCTTTTGCATAAAAAAGGTGATAAAGAGGATTTGAAAAATTACCGACCAATTAGCTTGTTACCTGCTATTTATAAAATCTTCACAAAAGTGCTAACACATCGCCTGCAGAAAAAATTAGATGCAGCTCAACCAAGAGAACAAGCTGGATTTCGAAGTGGATTCAGTACAGTGGACCATATTCAAGTATTAAGAGAATTAATTGAAAGAACACATGAATATGAACTTCCATTGTGTGTTGCATTTATTGACTATGAGAAGGCCTTTGACTCTATTAAAACATCAGCAGTCATCAACTCTTTAAGATCAACAGACATCGAGGATGTGTACATTGACATGGTGAAACGTGTGTATAAAAATGCAAGTGCAAAATTTCGGTTACATAAAGATACCAAAACTATCAAAATTGGTAAAGGTGTGAGGCAGGGAGATACCATTTCTCCAAAACTTTTTACTTCAGCTTTACAGATGATTTTTCAGCTGATAAATTGGAATAACAAGGGAATAAAAATAAATGGTGAATATTTAAATCATCTGCGGTTTGCTGATGACATTGTTATTTTTTCAACGAACCCATCAGAACTCCAAGACATGGTACAAGAGCTCTCAACTAGAAGTAAAGAAGTTGGACTCAAGATGAACCTACAAAAAACTAAGATCATGTTCAATAATTTTGTAGAGGAAACAAAAATACAAGTTGACAACACTGAGCTAGAAATTGCTGATTCATATATTTACCTTGGCCAGCTGATTTCAATGGATGGCAACATTATGAAAGAACTCAACAGACGTATTAAACTTGGCTGGAGTGCATTTGGAAGAAACAGTTTTATCCTGAAGGGGAAATTGCCTTTGTGTCTAAAAAGAAAGGTCTTCAACCAGTGTGTATTGCCAGTCCTCTCTTATGGATCAGAGACATGGAGTCTAACAGTTGGAGCAATACGAAAGTTACAGACAACGCAAAGGAGCATGGAGAGGTGCATGCTTGGAATAACTAGGAGAGATCGAAAAAGAAACACTTGGGTGAGAGAGCAAACTAGAGTAGAGGACATCATTGTTAAAGTAAAAGGGCTGAAATGGCGATGGGCTGGGCATATTGCAAGAAGAACTGATCAACGATGGACAACAGAAATTCTGAACTGGATTCCAAGAGACCACCGAAGACCTAGAAAACGTCCTCAAACTAGATGGGTGGATGAAATAAGAAAACAGGTTGGGGTGACGTGGAAGCGAATTGCTCAGGATAGACTTGTGTGGAAAGCATTTGGAGAGACCTTCATCCAGCAGTGGATAGATAATGGTTGAATATGATGATGATATATAAATATATATAAAAGTTGTCTCAGCAGCAGGGTTACAAACATCTAGGAGAGTAGGGTACACCTAGATGAACAATATTTGTCATAGAACCTACGGTTTCAAACCACTCACAGCGCTAGTACTAAAACCGTCCAGCATGGACAAATATTTACAACCAATGCGTGAAAAGCGCCAAGTAAAATTCAAGTCAGCTGCTCAAGTGCGTAGATGATTAAAACATCGCATTTTGCGCTTCTATTACACTGGTCGTCAGTATTTGTGCATGCTGGACGGTTTTAGAATTGGCACTGTGAGTGGTTTGCGACCCTAGGTTCTATGACAAATATTGTTCGTTTAGGTGTACCCTATCCCTCCTCGATGTTTGCAACCCTGGTGCAGAAACACCATATATATATATATATATGGTAACCGGAAATGGAATAAATAAATTAGTAAAGCGATTTCAACCATCCTTACCGGATTATAGGAATTATCGTTAACACGAATCGATTTTCTATTCGCCCTTGATGTTCATTGTAGCGCGTCCTTAAAGGTGTTAATCCCACTACCTTAGGAGCAGTGGCGTTTGGGTAGGTATTTGCTGCGACCAGGTGCCCATAGGCAATACTTCGTATCCACGGCATGTTACGAAACTAAGGGTATCCTCTGGTATCCAAAGTATGATGCGGCTGAAGCACCTTACGAAGAAAAGCACAACCGCTGGCATCACCGTGATTAATCAGCTACTTTAATCGTACTACGTATATGCAATTATGATGTCAATATAAAGACACTATATCCGAAAATCGGGGATGAAATTACACACCTTCGGCAAAGCCTTCCGCTTAAACAAGAACGGAAAGGTCCCAATGATGGGACCGGAACAACAGGCGTGTATCCTCACGGCCTGCTCTCTCTCATTTTTCCTTACTCCCGCCGAAGATATCTCGCTACCTGTCCATCCCACTTCTTCAGAAATTCATAAGAGGGGCCTGTTGATTTTTCTGCTGGGACTGGGGCGTGCTGAACCGTCACCTTCATCTTAATGAGGTTCGCTTATATAAGGGTCCTACTATATGTAAATAAGTTCTAAATTATTAGTGATGAATTATTCATCGATATAGGTTATACATAAGAATTCTTTCCTAGGCCTATTTCCTATTATGGAAACGGCTAGGCATATCCATACGGAAAGTTGAAACGGATAAGCAAAATAATAATTTGTTGCTTAGAGTCCGGCTCTCTTGACCATAAATGAAATGATGTCCACGTCGTAAGGAAAGGAATAGTCACTTACTTCCAACCCTGGATAATTTAGGACGGCAGTAGTGGAGAAATCGACACCCTTCCTTTGAATCACTCCTACCCTTCTGTTCCAACTTCCATTTGCGTTTACAGTACCACATGTTCCTTCTGTTGCGCACACCTATTCGTATGTGAAGTTTACAAATTTGGAGAAAATTTCTAATAACTCAAATTCTGTGCCATTTACACCATCTTATTTATCATCAACTAATTTATATATCACAAACCTGGGAGTCAAATTCAAAACCTCAACTTTAAAATGCATTGCCATACTTGCTAGTGTCATACAAACCTTTATCCTTTGTATTCAGATGTGCAGCTAAATTCTTCATGAACATATGTCTGCATTCCATTGCAATTATCTGTTGTTTCAATTATTTTCCTTTCAGTGTAAAATGTGTGAGAATATTTTTCATATTCTGTAAAACGGGTGATCGAGAATGTTGTTATTTGGGTATACCATGGCGACTACTGATATTCTTTAGCAGAAATTGACAATGTTCCACTATAGATTGATAAGGTTCCACTGACAGTAAACAACTTTGTTCAAATAAATGCTGTGAAGTAGATTCTCTCATTTATTCTAATTCTCAAATAAATTGCCTAAAACATTTGTTTAAATTCAAGTTTGTCTTACCTAATATTAGACTAAAATATAAAATGGGAAGTAACCAAATTATTTCACATACGAAAAAGTGGGGCAAGTTTATGGCCGATTGAAAAAGATGCAAATGTAAAGAACAGTTTTTGCTTTGGAAACATACTTTTATGATATACTTGGGTTTGTGAAGATCTGAGCGACAACTTACATTAAAATAAGGAAACTGCAACTACATAATATAAAAAAAGACAAACAAAATTCGTTGTTTTGTCGCATGCCAGGGCCATGATGACGAACCATATGGGGCAAGTCGGTTAGCACAATTCGTAAACCATATTCCCCTAAGCGTTTTAGCAGTGATCGCAAATGTAAACGCCCACTTGCTCATCGTTTGGTCAGAGATCATGCCACCATTTTTGGCATACTTTACACTGAATGCAGTCTTCCTGCGGAGGATCAATGTAGCTCTCATTGCATCCAGAACGATTAAATGAATTCGCAGCAAATGAGCTTTTGTACATATTTTTTACAGTTTTCCTTTTAACAACTTTTAGTAGATTTAACTTTCTCTTTGCAAGCGTTATTTGTTTATTGGCAGCTAGCTGTTTGGTATTTTTTAACAGTAAAATTTCTTTCTGAGTAGTTTCTTTAAAAATTGTTTTCGATTTTGCTGTGCGTTTTTGTTTCGAGTTTACTCGATGAGCAATCGGGGGGCCGGACTGCCCAGGGAAGTGCCATAGGTTGTTGAACAGTCGTACTAGAGTCATGTTCGTGCAACGTTTCTTCCTCTGCATCAATCTGCTCTTAGATTGGATCACACACTTTTTGAATGTATTCTTCCTCGTGTTCGGTCTTTTCTGTAAGAATTGCGGCTGCAAAATCATCATCACTGAAAATGTGTCTATTGAATGGTGCGATTCCTGATGCTTGATATCCATTTATAGCTATTCCCACTGATGCTGCCTTAGTATAGGCTAACATAAAATAATGTAATAAGGAGAATGAGAATATAAATTATTATAATAATAAATATAATTACTTAAAAATATAGGAGTTATTAATAAAAAATGCAACAATAATAATTTACACTAAATATCGAATCTGGGACATTTTCCCAATATTAGTATACTCGGACAAGATGACGAATTCGTCAAGTTTCTCCAATATTCATATAAAGGGGCAAGATGTCGAATTCGCCAAGTTTCCCCTAACTGTGCCTCTTAATATTTAATATTAGTAACTTTTCATTAATGGCTAAAATGGTAAAAAAGTGCAAGTTTTAATACTATTAAACTAAGCTTTATTACACTTAAAATCATTTTACAATTATCGCATAAATCCATGGCTTATCTTAAACTTTCCCAAAGGTTAACAGAAAACTTTGAAGTATGTAGAAATTATATTCTTTGCTCACATCAAAACGACACGTGGTTAGAAGCCGACTTTTGTCAGGAAATAAAGAAGTTCTTTTTCTTCGACTCGCGGAACTAGGGCTGCCAAACAGTGATAATTATTTAAAAGAAATGAAATTCTTCACCTTGAAAAGCTCGTTAAGTTTCCCCACTTTCTACAAATAATTAATTATAACTTCATAACAAGTAAAATTTGAAACTGGTCGGAATATAAGAAATACAAGTAAAGGCGGTAGAATACATTTACCATCTGCAAATTGATGCGAATATTTTTGCAGATGGTAAATGCCTTTTACCTTCTTCATTTGTATTTCGTATATGCCGACCGGTGTCAAATTTTTTACTAGTTATGGTAAGCCTTAGTCAATCTTTGTACGATGTTGTAAATATAATTTGTTACTAATATGATGATTTGTTATTTACCTCTTTATCCAGAAATTGACACTGGCGGAAGTAACATATTATTTAAACGACGCTATTTTCACAACATTTTCATCCTTAATTTAAAAAACACTTGCATTGTTTTCATTTCATTTATTTATCAGTACCCATATACAGTTGAAGATCAAAAGTAATGCAATATCATGAGTTGTATCAAGGTGTATTGAAGTGGAGAAGCAGGAGAAAAGTCGACAAAAACGGCTTGATCACGTCGTCCTGGCCACGAAAATAAAGCAGGAGAACAGTGATGTACAGCATTTAATATAATATCAAGTAACAAAGAATTATTAACGAGATCAAACATTAAAATTTTAACACAGACAGAAATTTAATGTACGAGTAGATTTTAACCAGCACGTCAATGAAAATCTTAAATCACTCTAAAGAAAGCGATTCTTCAGGCCAAATAACACATATTTCAATAAGAACGACAAAAATATCTAAGGTGACAGAGTAACTTTCATATAATGCACTCATGAAATTATGAAGATTACAAACACATCACACTTATATTACGTATTGGTTTTGAAACATATCAAAATTAATATCGTTATTTGACAAATTAATATATGATAAATAGCTAGAGGGGAAAACACCAACACGCAAACACACACAAAAACATAACAGTTATTATACCAATTTCCAACAAATAAGATTTTAGCCTCTTTTCTTGAATAAGTGCAAATTTTGAATTTCTCTAATATAAGTATGTAAAGCGTTCAATATTCTTGGGCCCACGAAATCACTTTGATACAATATCTTCATTATTTTTAACTTTTGAACCAGCACGTTCTGCCGAAGAGAACTTCGCTATATTTTTAGAAAAAATATTGGGCCGTTTTTATATGCGAATGATTTTTAACTTTATTTGTGTATTGAAAATATCAATAAATGAAATGAAAGTACAGTATTAAAATTGAACGGTAGAAATGAGCGGTTGTGAGCAAATAGATGAAAGATTTTTTTTTTTTTTACACATTTTAATTTCCAACACTAATACAAAGACCAACTTTCGTCAAGTTCTTTACATTGGATGATTGTGCCTACAGCGGTGAACTTAGCATGTTCGCTGTCATTCATGTGATGTTGTGTTGATAGATAGTGCCTTAACATAGAAATAGGTTGATCCCATGTGCCGATTTATTATAAGAAATATGATTTAAATGTGGTAATAAAATATCGTTACATGTACTACACTGATTGCTAAGCATTATATAAGCCTCTAATAATACGATTTTATGACTGAACGCCAGCGCGTGGTTGCCACTGATAGGCATGTAAAATTGTTACCTGTGCTGCCAATAACGCGCGGGCGCGTGGAATGTAAAGATGAATCAAAATGAGAAAATTAAATAGCAATATGCAATGTTTTTTATATGAAACTGTATCATAAACCAATATCAAATCAAATTCTTTATTTAGACGAATAGGATACAAATTTTGAGTGAGGTATACAACAAATATATTTAAAATTAACTTGACTCATTGGGCAGCAATGGATAAAGACTATTATGTCTGTCAAAGCCCATGCTGCCCATGGTGATTGTTTTAATTATTTTTAAAATATATACCTCTAAACAAAAAAGAGAAAATAATAATAAATAATAAAGAGAACGGATGTTTATTTAATAGGTAGGCCTTAACCTCAAAAAGCATGGGTTTTAAAGTAATTGATGACTCGACATCTTCCATTATTAACAGTGGTAGAAATGTAGCGATGGATTTTTTTTTACAAGTGCGCCATTAAATGAGTACTTGCTATCATATTACTTAACATCAGCTGAGACACTTAGGAAAATAAAAGCGGAAATTCCTGAATGCATGAAATTACTAAGAAACAGAAATCTACATTCGAGTGTCTTTGGTTTTACTAATTGTCTCACAAAGGTGAGCTGTAAAGCACGAAAATGGTTGATTTTGTTAAGTTCCATAAACCATACTAATGCAGTTCAAGAAGGAATGAAGTGTAAATCTGATACTGTTTTGTACAATATTAAAACGAAGTCGGGCGTAAACACACTCGATCAGTTAACTCGTAATTACAGATGCAAACCACAAACTAGGCGATGGACAACGATTCTTTCCTTTCAATATGCTAGATATTGCAGCACGCAATGCAAAGGCTTTATTTCTAATGCATCATCCAACATCAAAATGATGTAAGTCACACAAGCAGTGGCGCCGGCTTCGTGGGTGTTCGAGACACTTTCTGAACCCGCAATAATTTTGTTGTGGGTTCCTCAAACCCCTAATATTTTTGCTCTTGGGGAAAATACACGTACGAATATATATATGCACAGTGTCACTTAACTTCTTTTTCCATCTAAACGTTCTTGTAAACTATTATTACCTTTCTCGGGCCAGCAAATTTGCAAAATACTGGTCAACACTCTAAGACACGGGGAGAGTTTTTGTGATTTCTTTACGCCTACACAAGGAAATGAATAAATAAATAAATAATTAGCAAGAGAAAAAATATTTTTCTGTAATTATAACTATGGTTTGTTTAATTTTAACATCCCATGTGGCATATTATACC
>QLNU02006299.1:6321-32232 GCA_006491805.2 Dysdera silvatica | reverse complement strand
GTTTTGCCACCCACGTATCTGTAGCTCAAACTAGAGCTTTTTGTTTAGAAGAAAAAGAGACCACGTTTGCATCTTGGATTCGAACCAGGGTTTACCCGTTGATCCCGGAGTGTCTTAACCACTAGACCAATGAGGACAAGAATAAGTATCTAAGAAAATAGAACAGGAATAAAATTTATATAGGTCCATAAGTATGCACCTTAAAAAGTAGGGAGCCATATATAATTGTAATCATTAATTCTTCTACTTGTTCTTTTAATTTCTTAAAAAAATGGATATTTTTAGAAATACATGCGCACATATACAGAGTAATCCTAAACTATATGTCAAAAATGTAAAGGCAAATAGAGGGGACCTAAATAAGCAGATTTCGTATAGGATTGTGTGTGCGGTAATGTCGCCTTGAGCCGGTAGAGAGCGCTGATGACTGTGGCGTATAAAAGCGCTTCTCTAGCTGGATTCATCATTTCCCGCACGGATCTCGAGCAGCATGCATCGTTTCACCAATGCGGAGCTGGCCGACATGCATTTCATGTATGGGGCTGCACAAGGAAATGGATTAGATGCTCAAAGGATGTACAGGGAGCGATTCCCGGATAGGAATCAGCTGGATCGTCGAACATTCGAGCGTCTGCATCGGGAGTTACGCACGAGTGGATCATTTTATGCTTCCAGGCGTGGAACTGGCTTTGGAAGATATCGCAGAACTCCTGCAGTGGAAGAAAGAATACTGAACACAGTAGAGGATAATCCTTCGACAAGCTCGAGAGCTGTAGGACGTGCGTTGGGTGTGAGCCATCAAAGTGTTTTGAGGACGTTACATGAAGACGGAATGCATCCGTATCATTTACAGAGAGTGCAGGCAATGACCCCTGACGATTATCTTCCACGTCTCAACTTTGCTCGTTGGTACCTACAGCAGACTGCAGCCAATCAAACCTTCCCTGCAGATGTTTTATTTACTGATGAGGCTACCTTTACGCTGTCGGGTATGTTTAACATCCATAATTCTCACCTGTGGGCTCATAGTAACCCACATGGCACAATAGCACACGCCTACAAGAAAGGTTTTCCATTAATGTTTGGGCAGGCATTGTGCACAATAACTTAGTAGGACCGTACATTCTACCTAGTCGTTTAACTGGCCACACATACAACATCTTCATACAGGAGTTCTTACCTGAATTTCTGGTCGATGTTCCTCCAGCTGTTCGCAGACGAATGTGGTTCCAGCACAATGGAGCCCCAGCTCACTTCAGTCGAAACGTCAGGAATCACCTGGACGCTGTCTACGGCCAGCATTGGATAGGACGGGGCGGTCCAGGTCCCTGGCCACCGCGTTCTCCTGATTTAACCTGCTTGGATTTTTTGTTTTGGGGGTCATATTAAAAGTCTGGTGTACGAAAGTCCCGTCACATCTGAAGAAGATCTTGTTGCCCGCTTGCCTGTTGCTGCTGGACATGTGATCGACATGCCTGACGTCTTTTCTAATGTACGCCGATCCATGCGCCGTCGCTGTGAATCTTGTATCGCTGTTGGTGGCCGCTCTTTCGAGCACCTCTTGTAAACTATTAATAAATTTTTGTTTTCTTTTGTCTTTACTTGTCTTTTCAGTTTCCTGTGATTCATTCATACTGCTTTACAAGCTAGCGCTTTAATGTGTCATTACCGCACACACATTCCTATACGAAATCTGCTTATTTAGGTCCCCTCTACCTGCCTTTACATTTTTGACATATAGTTTAGGACCACCCTGTATATATATATATATATATGGCCTGCAAAAGGGTTGCTGGTATCTAACTGGAAGGAGACCCACACGCTGAACGTATGTGACGATGTGTGGAACCGGCCAGGCCAGTAACCTAGTGTCCTACCCCGCCTTCAAGTGGTGCAGGCTGAGCTTTCTATTTATGTGGCAAATTAATATTTGCTGCACGGATAGAAAGGCGGAAGGGGAGGGCTAATTCACCAACCCGTCTAGCCAGCGTGGTGAAATTATGGCTAATTCCTCCATTATGTTGACACACCAGAAACCATGGCCCCTAGTCTCCAGGTGCTGGAGTGCTCCTGATCAAGGCAGCGGTCAGTGTGGCATGAAAGCAGGGGGTGCTAAGAATCACTGGAATGGCCCAGGCTGCCGTTTGTTATTGACCTTGGCTACGTTTAATGGACGATCCCTTGCTTCTGAAGCAAAACTTCAGGAATTGGAAGAGGAACTAGACAAGATCAAATGGGACATTGTAGGACTCAGTGAAGTTAGAAGAAAAGGTGAAGAGTTGGTGGAACTTAAAAGTGGACATTTGTTTTATTATAGAGGAACGGAAACTGGAAGAACAAGTGGTGTTGGCTTCTTAATCAACAAAAGAATTAAAGACTGTCTTCTGGAAGTTGAAAGTACATCAGATCGAGCAGCGAGGCTCGTTGTTCAACTAACCCAGCGATACCAACTTCAGATAGTACAGGTATATGCACCAACATCAAGCCATACCGACGAGGAGGTTGAAGAATTTTATGAAGAAATCAAAGAGTTACACACCAAAGGGAAACAACATATCAAGCTCATCATGGGGGATTTCAATGCAAGAATTGGACAACAGGAACAAGGAGAGACATCGGTTGGTAAATACGGATATGGGGAAAGGAATGAACGTGGCGATCAACTCATCGAATTTGCAGAAGCTGAAAACCTTAGCATCATGAATTCATTTTTTAAGAAGAAACCGCAAAGAAAATGGACATGGAAACACCCAAATGGGGGAACTAGTGAAATTGACTATATCCTGGCAAACAAGAAATCAATTATTGAAGATTGCAGCGTACTGAACAGATTTAATACTGGAAGTGATCATCGAATGGTGAGATGTAAAGTGCACTTAAATACTAAATTAGAACGACAGAAGCTCATTAGGAAACAAGTAAGTAAGAGGGTGGATCTAATGAAACTGAAAGTAAATACCGAGGCATTCAAGTTGGAATTAAAAAATCGCTTTTCTGCACTGGAAGGACTTATTGAAGAAATTGATATCTCAGAAGCAAATGAAAACATTGTTAAGACAATAGTTGAAACTGCTGGGGAAATTGGTGGTGTAACCTGTAAAAAGCACAATAGCAAATTATCTGAGAAGACGAAACAGCTCATGAAAAGGCGAAGAGATATGAAGGTGGACAATCAAAATACCAGTTCCAGGATTGAGTACATAGAACTTTGTAAAACTCTGCGCAAAAGCATGAAAGAAGACATAAGAAAATTCAACTGTGAGCTAGTAAGGAAAGCCATTGAAAATAACAAGAGCCTTAGGGTTGTTAAAGGAAGTTTATCTGTTGGGAAGAAACACATCATTGCATTAAAAGGAGAGGATGGCACCGTAACAAGAAATAGGGAAGAAATACTTAGAAGAGTTGAAGAATTCTACAAAAATCTATACGAAAGTAACAGTGGATTAAACGAAGACATTGAAATAGTCGAAGGAACAGCTCCTAAAATCTTAAAAGAAGAAGTTTCATTTGCAATAAAAAGCATGAAGAAAGGAAGAGCCCCTGGTGATGATGGTATTACATTAGATATCCTAAAAGAAGCTGGAGAAAGTATTTACTTAATGTATTTAATGTTTGCAATTTGTTAGTTTTGTTTTATCCCTTAAACCTCCCCTAAATAAGTTTCATAGTCATGGAACATGAACAGCAGGTTGTCTGTAGTATTTAATTATAAAAACGGTAGGAGAATTAAAACCACCCTCTCCCCTCACAGCAAGATTTAGATGCAATTTCTAACATACGCCTACAAACGGAAATGCTAGATCTTTCTGAAAAGACTCTGGTTATTTATGTATACATAGTATATATTTTACCTCCCGAGTCATGCAATAAATGAAACAGGTAATATTTGTTACTTTGAACCACCAAACTCTGAAGCGTAGTTCCTGTTGAAATCCTTAATTTATAAAACTTTGTAGTAGATATGTTAGTGAACCCCGAAAATGACTACAAATAGATTGAAATCCCATTTAATGGGAAAGGTATAAAGTTCAGTACTTACGTGTTTTAAATAGATTGGCTGGTCTTTAGATCTATGATGTACTAAATGAATGAGTTTCCTTTCATGTTTATTTTAACTTTAATCAAATCCTTCGGATCACACAAGGCTATCGGTTCTAAAAATCCTCCAACCTTAAAATGGTATAAATCTATCGTGTATATATATTTTCAAAGGATGCATCTCTAATGTGTTGGTGTATATTTCACAATGCGTAAACAAACCTTATTTTCGAAACGTAGATTTACATCGCTTACTTTAAATAGTTTTCGGTACGTACTCCTTTTTCAAGTTAATTTTCTTTCAAATTTTAGCAATACCTTAGAACAAATAGCAATTTTAAGGCTCTATAGAATACACATGAATTTTCAAACCTTGCAATATTTAATATAATATTATTCATACGAAAGTTAGATCACGAATTCCTTTACTTTCGTGGCTGGTTTGGCAAGAGTGTCTGAACAGTTGTCTTATACTCAAAGGGTCGAGTTCAATTAGATGTATATATATATATATCATCATCATCATCATATTCAACCATTATCTATCCACTGCTGGATGAAGGTCTCTCCAAATGCTTTCCACACAAGTCTATCCTGAGCAATTCGCTTCCAAGTCACCCCAACCTGTTTTCTTATTTCATCCACCCATCAACAGACATATTAAACTTGGCTGGAGTGCATTTGGAAGAAACAGTTTTATCCTGAAGGGGAAATTGCCTTTGTGTCTAAAAAGAAAGGTCTTCAACCAGTGTGTATTGCCAGTCCTCTCTTATGGATCAGAGACATGGAGTCTAACAGTTGGAGCAATACGAAAGTTACAGACAACGCAAAGGAGCATGGAGAGGTGCATGCTTGGAATAACTAGGAGAGATCGAAAAAGAAACACTTGGGTGAGAGAGCAAACTAGAGTAGAGGACATCATTGTTAAAGTAAAAGGGCTGAAATGGCGATGGGCTGGGCATATTGCAAGAAGAACTGATCAACGATGGACAACAGAAATTCTGAACTGGATTCCAAGAGACCACCGAAGACCTAGAAAACGTCCTCAAACTAGATGGGTGGATGAAATAAGAAAACAGGTTGGGGTGACGTGGAAACGAATGGCCCAGGATAGACTTGTGTGGAAAGCATTTGGAGAGACCTTCATCCAGCAGTGGATAGATAATGGTTGAATATGATGATGATATATATATATATGTGTTTGTCCTATTTCTAACTCTTGTGTTTAGTACTCTAATTCGATAAGAGAGTTTGTACTGAAATAATTATTTTCATTTATCGCTTCCTGTTCATTTATATATTTCTTTTGGTTGGGAAACTTACAAATTTTAGACTATTTTAACGTAAATTGTCGAGGCTAGAATTAGGTATGGAATATATATATATATATCTTCATAATGCAGTTGCAGTGCCGGATATTATATCGTATTACCTTTCTACAATGGACTTTATTACAATATTTATCATTTTAAAGGGATTCAGACATTTAAAATTCAGATCAATTTTCTGTTTTCATATGAAAAAATCCTAAAGGAAGTTTGCTCAATATGATGTTCGTGAGATTGCATTAACCCGAGCAATAAATTTGGAACCTGTAGCTCTCTTCGATACACACAGGATCCCAATATTGGACTTCTCCTATAAATAAAGGATAAGAAAGGAGAAAGACAAGGGAAGAAAGCTAGAAGGTCAAATGTCAGTACTAAAAATCGGTCAGCCATCGCTTGGCTGGTAAACCAGCTTAACGCAAGATCTCTTGTCTCTTTATTTTCAGGCTGCCGTCCAAGAACTTAGAAGCTGTCGATGAGAATTATTATAAAGAAATTTCTTTACTATTGACAGCTTTTTTGGCGGTGTGGGAGGCGAGTGCTATTCTCTAAACTCCTTCAAAACTCACAAAGCACATTGCTTTAAAAAGAAAACATATAAAAATAACTATTTGTGTGTGTGCTTTTTTAACGTCTGTAAAATTTTTATCTCTAATATATGATCCATCACAATCCCAAAGGACAATAGATATATCACATAAAAGTTGAAATATTTGAGTTGCTTTTAAAATCCATTTAGATTTTGAGAACTTATTCTCGATATATTGTATAGAATGGAATATAGTTTTTAATAATAACCCAGTAATTCTTATTTGTAATTCTTATTTGTTTATTAAACTTGCAGTCAACTTTAATATTTATCAAATAAGCCCATAGACCAGGGAAATTAGGAATAACATGTTCTAGTGTCGGATCTGACCTCATTTGTATCATCAAGGATTGAAGCTCCGGGATTAGAAAGAGGGTAACACATAGTTCCCTCCAGTGAAGGGCTGAGGGGAAAATAAAGGTGGTAAGTTTCTGGTTTCTTGTTTGGATTTTCGTTTTTTATTCCCGGATGAGCCTATCCGCCACCGAACTGATAGAGCCGGATCCGTTGTTTCCGTATCCAATTACTCACTCGTCGGAGGCGTCCAATCAGATTAACGGCCGATGGGTAGAGATACACACTCCACTTCTCCCGTTTCTTTCGTTTCTTCTTGCTGTTTAGTAGGCGTCGTCAAGTCTTATTCCGACTTCTGGTACTCTGGTAATCCGTCCATTAAGTATACTGCTCCAGAATAATATCTTGGGTGCAGCTTTCTAACATTCGTTTGGTTAGTTCTTCAAAAATATTTTTTTGGAAAGTAAAATCATCGTTGCCATTCCATTCACCTGCGTTATATTTTTATATTCTTTTTTTATATTTTTCTTAATGTAAAATACAAGAAGTTTACTGAACTTGAAAATTAAATAGAAATAATGTTTAATTTTCTCCAAGAACTAAGAGTAGAGTTGCGTCTATAGGAGATTTTCAGGTTCCTACAAGAAATATTCTTCAGGTTTCTTCAATAAGCGTTTTCAAGTTCTTCAATAAGCGTTTTCAAGTTCTTCAATAAGCGTTTTCAAGTTCTTACAAGAAGTGCTTTTCAAGTTCCTATACGAAATGCTCTTCAAGTTCTTTCAAGATGTGCTCTTCGATATGTCAGATGTGCTTAATTTGATAAATTAGCTTTTATTTTCCCTACACCCTGTTTCTATTTCATATATGCATTATTAATTATATAAATTTTGCATATTAAAAATTGATTGCTCATAAATATGAGTACATGGATGAAAGAAGTATTCAAATCACACTGATTTTATTCAGAAGACCAAAGCTAAGGGTTTTAGTAAGGGTAATGGTAATTATATAGGTCTTATTAGAAGATATTTAGTATTATTAAACATATTAAAAAAGTAAATCACAGAATGTTAAGGAATATTAAACCATACTTATGTCATTCTGAATACCATGTAAATTTCAGAGCCTCCCCTAAATAAAGCGTCCATATGCAGCTTTGGTTAGAATTGGTATGATCAATACTAGTAACTACATAATCAGCTCTGCAAAACTTCTAGCTTTAGCCACTTTTCCTTGGCCAATTTACGAGTTGGCCATTGAATGTCAGCCAATTCTAAAATTGGTCGGGCAACGCCCGAATTATTCATATTTACTTATGACTTTTGCCAAAGCGCAAAGTGTCCGGCCACTTCGCGCTTTGACTGGACTTTGAACTTTGGCCTTAACACACGCATACATGTATACCACATGTACGCGCACATATATATGCATAGTGAAACCTCTCTACAGCAGTATTATACGGACCGAGAAGAGTTATTGTCATAGGGAGGGTTCATTATACAGTAAAACCTCTCTACAACACTATTATACGGACCGAGAAAAATTATCGTTGTAGAAGGGTTTATCGTTATATCGAATATCGTTGTAGGGAGGTTTTACTGTATATATATAATCATCATCATATTCAACCATCATCTATCCACTACTTGATGAAGGTCTCTCCAAATGATTTCCACATAAGTCTATCCTGAGCCCTTCTCTTCAATGTCACCCTAAACTGTTTTCTTATTTCATTCAACCTTCCATCTAGTTTGAGACGTTTTCTGGGTCTTTTGTGGTTTCTTGGAATCCAGTTGAGAATTTCAGTTGTCCATCGTTGATTACTTCTTCTTCTTGCGATATGCACAGCCCAACGCCATTTCAGCCCTTTTCCTTTAACAATAATGTCCTCGCTAAAATGCATATAAAGATTTTCACCTCAATGTAGGATATTTAAACATATGGAACAATTTGTGCAAAGCAAAATGTTGGAAAAAGCATATCAGCACCAAAGGTTATTTAACATTTCTCGGTACCTGGAAATTGTCTTCAATCATTCAAGTAATATAATAACAAATATTCTGGAACATAGCTGGTAGCTTTCTATAAGAAACATTAATTTTAAAGGTGCATTTTCCGTAAAGTTTATTCCCGCTTAAAGTAAATTTTCTTTCCAGATTGCCAAATTTAATCTTTTCTATCGTCGTTTACCTATATTGTTATTAATCGATATCGTTATTAATTATATATCGTTATCAATTAACATCAATGATCATGTATCATTTTTGTCACTTTCGAGCGACTAGAACATAAAGCTCGACGTTTTCACAAACCACACACGGTTCTACAACTAAACAGAAGCAAACTTCAAGCTCAAACAAGAGAAAAAGAGTGAGAATGCGTCGAAACATTCAATTTGATCTCTTTTCAAGTCCTGTTTCTGTCAGTCTACGTCGAATAAAATGTTCTTATCATCTTTTTTTTTTTAATTCCCTATGGGCTTCAGACCTACTCCTATCTATGAGTGCAGTGTTATTCAGTCTTTCCTAATACATTTATTTTTCACTTTTCATTTCAATTTAATTTTTTGTTAGTGCATTTAATTTTTATGGATGAAATCAGTAGTTCACAGAATATTTAGGTCTTGCTAGTTTATTTAAATTGCTTAGTTTTTAGATGAAACAATAAAACCTTTGCAAAAATTTTAAATATGCACCCCGGTGGTCCATTGGGTATAGTCACTGCCTTTTGAGTCTCTGGGTTTGGATTCGATTCTGAAGAAAGCTTTGTTGTATGTAAGCGTGTGGTGGTGCCAGTCGCCTGTATGACGCCCCTTAGGAGAAAGGACTAACAATGTTTCGACTCTAGCTGCTAATAAAAAAATATCAGATGTCCATATGATTAAAATAACTATTAATTTTGGGCGTAATAAAAAATGTTTTTTATATGTGTATGTAATTTTGAAAAGCATTTCATCAAATATACTTTTTCGAAATAAAAATATATTTCCCCTTGTAATTTTGAAAAATATGCACATGTATGAAAATAATCAAATATATTAATTGCTGCAAACAAAAATTAAGTAAAATTATAATTAACTAAGGTCATTAATTACTTTCTGGTATGTTTTTTCAAGAAAAACTGAACTGAAAAATAATATATTACAATGTAGGATTGTGCATTTGCGCTGGGACAGTTAGAATTTTTAAATTGTAGAGAGGGATTGACAGATTATATATAATTAATAAATTGTTTTTCTAACGTATATTTCGTGTAAGCGATGAAAATTTTAATGTAGTATTGAAATGTAAAACAATTGATTCTGAAATGTAAAAAAAGATCTATTTTAAATTTACTTTCATTTATGCCTTAATTCTTTTTATGAGATCTTTGATTGAGATCTTTTTTTTTATGAGATCTCTGAGTAAGCGTTCTTTTTGCATTGCTGGGAGTCACGCCACTAATCCGGGTTCGACTCCCAGCAGTGCAAAAAGAACGCTTACTCAGAGATCTCATAAAGATCGCACTGCTCACTGTAGTCCGGGGTTTGGTTCCCTAGGCCTTAAGAGGTTCGGATTCCTCGGAAAACAGTAGGTCCCGGCGCAGCATGACCACTGTAGTCTTTGAGCCGTAAAACCAAAAAGAAAGAAAAGAAAGTAATTCTCTAGATATGCAGAAGTTAAATTTTGTATTAAAAATCAGATAATCCTTTCTAAATATTGTATGCCTAAAGGAGAGTATAAATATTTTTTTATCTAAACTATATTTCTGTTTTTAATTTTGATTGGATGCTTCATTTATCGTCCCAAGGCTCGAAATTAATAATCTCCAACATGCAGCTGGATATTCAATATTCAACCCGAACTTTCCATCTAATATGTTCATAAAACAGTCTCCATTGGCGAAATTTTAAGCCAAATGCGCAACGTGCTGAAACGAAATGGATTTCGAAATAACTTCCAGCCGATAATTTCCTTTTAATAGTGATACAACCCTGGAAGATCTGAATCTTCCGACGAAAATACCGATAAAGAGATGAATATCAGCGAGGATCGATGAGTAATCTCCATCGAACTAAAATTCGTATTGTCGCCATTATACTTAGACTACCATCCGAGAGGCTTTTCTTAATTATTCATATTAAAGGTTGCTTTAATTAAACCTTTAAACATCCAAGGTAGCGAATTACCACAACTGAGTTATTACTCTCCCGTTGCTTTATTAAGATTGTGAGAGGGCAAGATACTTCCAATTGTAAACCTAAATTACCAACATTCTCCTTCGGGATACAATTTCTCATACACCTCTTAATGCATTCTTCATGAGGCGGTGCGTTATGAACCCTGGGACATAATATGACTTAAGCAAAAGCTTTTAAGTGTCTGTGCGAGCCAATTACGACCTCACTTCAATTGAAAATTTAGTAGAAACAAAATATTTTACAGTCTATTTAGCAATCAGAGCTACAATTCTCCCAAACGATATATATTTTACACTTATTTTTATTCTTCGTTATTATCGCCAATAACAAATGGCTGCCATGCTCTTTATATTTTTCAGTTCGTACGTCAAAATTAAGATATTTAAAATGTATTTACCTTAAATGATTTACATTCATAGTCTAATATAATTTTATTTCATCATATCCCATTATTTTATAAAATTAATTAATTGAATAAATAATTTGCTACTTTATAAATTAATAATATCAAGTAATCTGTGAAATAATTAAAGTGAACAATTTTATAAACGTTTATATTTGTATTTTTATTTATAATTCCATTACATTACATTTATATCTCCATTATATCTTTTATTCATGTATTTATATCTTCATTACTGCTTTTATTCATGCATTTGAATTTATTACAATAAGGTTATAATTTAAGTATAAAATCATGATATAATTTTAATTACTACAGATAATGCATATGTGGTTTTCGGTTAAAGGACTGTAAACACGTGAAAACAAAAAGACTTCGGAAAATATCTTAAAGATCTCCGTCAATAAATGGGGAAACTAAGGGAAAGAAATACAAAATTTTGAAGTGAGATAATAAAGAGCAAAAATATAGATAAAGGAAAATGGCGTTAGAAGAAATATGAAATGGTGTGCTAGATGGAAAATGTCTGATCAGATATGGTCCAAAAGGAAATAAAAGATTTCACATAAGAAGGAAAAAGACAGGCGAAATTGATAAAAATTTATAAAGAAAGAAATGTTCCATTTTTCTATAAAATTCTTAAAGAACTGAAACCAATATATGCAACAATAAAACGAAGTTTGAAAGCAACTTATTGACAATATTATCATTTTCTTTCAAATAAAATCTACGAAAATTGAATATAATAAATAAATTGATGTTTATTTGGTTTGCTTAAATTATGTTTTATAATTAAATCTTATTCATTTATTTTCTTTTCGTTTTTCACCAGGGATTACTCATTTAATTATCAATGTTTAAAACTTCAGCCATTTTCATAATTCTCTTTGAATATTATAATGTGACTCAGGAATAAATAGTCTGGACCACTACGTTTTCACAATGTACCTTGAAAACCATCCTAATTGGAAAAGGAATAATGTTTTGTATGACTTTATACAAAGTCTTTCGGGGTTCCTTGTAAAATAAATTAAGCCTTCGTAATTACTTCTTTAAGAAATAAGGAAAGAAAGACTTTTATTATATAAATCCTTTATTTAATTAAGATTTTACTTGCAACGAAATTCGCATACGTACTTCCAAAAATTTAGAAAAATTCAACGATGATAAGAAAATCATGTTTATTATATACAGACCGTAAAATTTACATTAAAATTCCTTTATCTTCGATCTTTCTTTCCAACAAAATTATAAATTATTTCCTCAGAATGAATATTACCAAGAGTAGGTCTGCCCGTAGGATTACTGAAAAAGAGATCTTTGATAGAAATGTTTTCCCTCATAAGTTTATATAATATTGTTTAAAGCGGAATTTGGTCCCAACCTCCCCCTTGTCTACGGCCTTGATTTACAGCATTTTTTCTATGCAAAATTCAGATCAATTTCTTCATTTTGACTGATTTAGGAAATTTCGTAAATGATTTTTTACTGTCGTAGCACTGAAACGATCTTTTTCCAATTTGCATTTAAAGTGGCCATCGGTCTTCTCAAATCAGCGAACACTAGACAAATGTCTTTTGTACCTGCGTCATTATCTAGTCTTCATAATAAGAAGTTTATAAACAAAAGTTTTCCATACTGATATACCAATTCATTAGGTACCTATCCAGTATCTACTGTGTTGAGCATTCTTGAACCTCCTTTAATACGACCTAAATTTGTTTGGCAAGAATTCAGCAAATTTATGAAAGCCTTGTACGAAAATAATGTATCATGCCAACACAAACACGTCATACAGTTGTTTGAGTTTTCAGCGAATACCCCTTTCACGCTCATTTCAAAGTTGTTCAATAGGATTTAAATCCAGGGACTCGATCCTATTTCCGCATCAAAGAAAAGACCCATTTCATGTTCCTCAAACTAATCCATCATGATTTGAACATTGTGAACAGGTATAGCCTTAGTAGATAAATAAAACACAATACTGTCACTGTTAGAAATTACATAATTTAAAGTCGTAACAGCTGTTTCAGTAGCTTCTTGCTACTTTTTGTTCGTTTTGGCTTTGATTTGACGTAATTATTTACAAATCTGTAACACCAAGCGACATAATTTGGTCCACGAAGAACGTTTAGAATAATATAAAAACTAGTCGATAAATAAAACATAATACTTTTGCAGTTGGAAATTGCATAATTTAATGCCTTAACAGCTTTTTCAATAGCTTCTTCATACTTTTTTCAAACGAAATACATTTACAAACCAAACAAACTGTTGATTGGTAATGCTGGTTACGGTTGCCGCTCTACGAGTTACAAGTAATGCTTCGGAGAAAAATAACCGGTTTTTTATTGGGATAGGAGAAACGTCTCTGGATACAACGCCGATCCACGAGACGGCGGAAATTTTCAGAAAAGCAATCATAATTAAACTGATGAGGATTTTAAATACGGTTAATGGGGGAACAGTTTTTTGTAGCATTCTGGGAAAAATATGCTTTCACTAGGATCGTTGATAGCTCCATTGTCCATTTGAAATATGTGGAAGGCTTCGAAGAAATTAAGGTCCGACGGAAAGTGAGCGTGTTCAATAATTCGGGCATCACGGAAGGAAAAACGATGGTTTTGAATCCAATAGTGCTGGGCGATAGAAGATTTAAGCAATTCTTGTTTTCGCACATTATTTCCATGTTCCTTGACCCTAAATCGCAGTACCCTTCGTGTCTGGCCCACGTAGCATTTTTTCCAGTCTTGACAGTCAATCTTGTAAATTCAGTTGTTAAAATCCGGAATGGTATCTTTAAGCTGGAAAATTCCCATCTTGCTGATGGGGATGAAGACAACCAGGAAAATAAAAGCCTGTAGGATGGAAGCGGTTTTTTATTTGTTATTCTGCTGGAAGTAACCATCTGATTGAAGATAAATTGTCAACACGAAAAGATACACTTTCGAGGGAACCGTCCTAATGCGCTCGACGGGATTGGAACCACAGTTTGAAAGGGCTTCAAAAGTTATTAGACCCATGTCCAAGCTTTTTCAGAATGCCCTATATTTCGGAGATATGCTCCCAAATTCCGGAAATAGCCATATTACAGACCTTGATATCTCATGATTCCGTGGATGGATTTTAGTTATCTATGGCTTTTAAGACAGGCTATCGAAAATCACTTAATACGTGTTTCAGCAATTTTCAAGTAAAACTCTAAATTTTGAAATATTAACCTTCAAATCTGCCAGCAAAACGAAAAATAATCAACCCCTGTTTGGTGACTTTTCAGCAAAACCCCGCATTGAAAATATAAGATTCAACGCAGTTAGTGCGAAATCGAGATAGGTTCTCCTGCTAGATATGAATTAACGTATAAAGCTGTTTTGCTACCTGTAAATAAAAAATAAATTTAAAAGCTTAAAATAGCTATGAAGTATGTTGTAACATTTTTAATAATAAATTTAGAACAAATCACGTAGGCTTTTCTGGTCATTTAAGTGAGCATACTAATTGTCATTTTCACTCTCTGATAAATGAAGTCAAAACAAGCTTAAAGAGAAAAATTGTTAGAAAATATAGAAAAATGAGTTGAGACATATTTGAGCAATTATTATATTATTTATAGAAAGAAAACTGATTTTATTTGTTAGATTCTGTTTTATCAATCGAATTGCGGGTATTATAAAGGGTCACCTTCCTAAATATTATTAATATTGATTTTAAGATATGAAATAAATAAATAACACGTTCATCAACCTTAAAAATAAAATTAAATTTAAACCAATTACGATTTATTATTAATTTGATGATTTTATTATTTGATAGCTAATAGGGCTTTGAAAGGACATGCATTTAAAATTTTTGTTATTTTCAGTAATTTGAAATTATGAATAGCAATATTAGTCCCTTCAATATTCACTATTTTGAATACATGGTAAAATCCTCGTATTCAGTTATTGAAAATGATGCAAATGATATTATTCAAGAAGAAAAGTGTTTAGCTTTCGTGCTTTTAAAAAAAATTGAAATTTTCATTTCCTCTCTCAATTTTATCGACGACGAGGAAATAGTTTAAGCAAAATGTGATATTGAGGACCTTATTTCAAGTTCGGTGATTGATGTAAGTGAAAACCAAAGACTTGGATTGCAAGTCAGAGTAATGTTTAGTACGAACACGAGCTTCAATTATCGATCGCAGTGTGAGAGCGACTCTCTGAATAAAAAAAAAACTGAACTTCAAACGACGTACAAAAATCAACCACTCCTTCATGCGGAGTGCATTGTTTCAAATAATCGAGCTCTGGGTTATAATGGGTAGATAATAAATAATGAATATACAATAATTAAAATATTCCATTTGCGAACTATTCAAGCTCAATATGTTCAATGCGAAGTATTTCTGAAAACCACCAAACAGGGGTTGATTAATTTTCGTTTTGCCGAAAGATTTGAAAGTTAATATTTTAAAATTTTGAGTTTTACTGGAAAATTGCTGAAATACGTATTAAGTGATTTCGATAATCTGTATTCAAAGCCACAAATAATTAAAATCTATCCACGGAATCATGAGATATCAAGTTTGTAATAGGGCTGTTTCCGGACTTTGGGAAGCCATCTCTCTGAAATATAGAGCCACTCTGAAAAAAGCTTGGACATGGTCTAATAACTTTTGAAGTCATTTTGAACGCATCTACTTTGGTTCCAATCCCAGTCAGGCACGTTGAGGGTTCTCTCGCTAGTAACAACATTTACGTATGATCTGGCATGCGGATATAAATCTATGACTACTAAATGGTACAGTGTGCTCCACGAATATAACATGGCTTCAATCTGTGTCAACGATATGAGTATTTTTAGGAAATGTACGTATTATTTCTATATATTTGATGACATTTGTCACGTCAGTATAGATTTGTCGTCTTCCAAGTGTCAAAAAGATATGTCTTGTATATTTTCGAAATAATTATTGTACGACTTGGTAATCATTTTTCGAGAGACATGCAGCAAAACCTCTGAAGAGCGGGCACCTAGAGACTGTAGAATGTGTCCGCTATTCGAGGTGTCCTCTATCCCAAAGTATTAGGTCATAGAAAGCATTCGGTCTGGGAATTGGAAAATTGTTCGCTATTTAAGTGGCCGTTACGAAAGTTCTATTGCATTTTTTAACCTTGTTTTGTTGTCATATGCTTATCACATAATTTCTACTATTATATTTATTAAATATTCTTTAATAGAGACCACTAGTTATACATATGCTATGTACAATGAATTAAATGTTCAATGCTATATAAAGGTACAATGCTATAAAAAATCATGTACAATGCCTTAATGAACAATGCTATAA
Organism: Dysdera silvatica; assembly: GCA_006491805.2. Taxonomy (NCBI): domain Eukaryota; kingdom Metazoa; phylum Arthropoda; class Arachnida; order Araneae; family Dysderidae; genus Dysdera; species Dysdera silvatica. Next base: position 16,068 of record QLNU02006299.1, on the reverse strand, counting down.
AATGGCAAGAATTTTAATCGCGTTAGTCATCGCTTTTGAATTGATGTATTAAACTAGAATAAAATTATTTTGTGACCTATAATACAACAAACAGAGTCCTGGCTTCATGAAGACTTTCACATTAAGAACTACGTGTTTCCGCGAATTTATAAAGGTCGGTCAATTATATATAATTGAATAAATTTTATTCCGAAAACGTGAACACCATAGTGATTTAAAAAATAAACGGACGTCGAAATATGCAACAGAGGATCATGCAATACAGAAAAATCATACTATTTTGTTTGATGGTACAGAAATTCTTGTTGAATCTGTGAATTTTTCCAAGAATATATAGAAAATTAAGAGAAGCTTTCAAACAGCCAACCATTTTCAATAAAGATTATGACAAAGCTATTTCCTCGTGGCTTGATTAGCCATCTTAAATATCTAACGCAGGACAATAATTTTTGGTTCTACAATTCATTGTTTCCTGTTTTGTTTTTACTCTCGTTCCGTGTCGGCATTGCATAAAACAAGATCCTGTTGTAATTTTCTAAAAAGCATTTATACTGTGAACAAGTACAGTGGCACTGGTCAGCTCCCATCCATGGATGGGAGCTGACGCCTATGGAATTATATCACACTACACGTAGAGAGGTGCTGACGTACGCCACTTCATATTCCCAGGATCAGTACGAATAACTACGTCACCACACACACACATATATGTTTTTCTGTATCTTCCTGTATACGAATGTATTAACTCTTCCTGAAAAATATTGGCAAGTTTCCTTAATGGTGATGGAGGTGGATAGCGCGTTCGAACATTTGTCTACAACACTGACCACAAGGTCTCAAGAATATTAACATTGGGCAATAGTGGAGGCCACCTAAGATGTGAAAGTTCATCTCGGTGCTCAGAAAACCAGTCCTGGAGGATGTGAGCAGTGGAAGCAGGGTCTTTGTCATCTTGATAAAGAGCATCACCATCAGAGAACGAACTTTACACCATGGGATGGACCTTGCCACTTAAAATGGTCACGTAGTAATTGACAGTAACGTTACTTTGAAGAGTAATGATGAATCCGGCAGAATACCATAGTATGATTGTCTATACCATGACAGAACGCCCATCATGTTTCACTATTGGTAGAAAACAATTTAGATTTGAAGCATGGAATGGCGTTCTCCAGACGTATACTTGGGCAGAAGTTAGAAATAGCGTAAAGCTTGAGTCATCTGGCCAAATGATCTTTGTTTATTGCTCCATATTACAGGTTTTATGCCTGTGGAACCATTCTCTCCTCTTAGTAACAGTTTGATGAATAATGAGTGGTTTCGGAATGACACTTCGTCCATAAAAATTTTGTTTGTGCAGTTCCTTTCATAATGTTTTGATATCGATAGGGTTTGTGAGTACGGCGTTAAGATCAGTAGTCGCTTTTGCAGCTATAGGCTTCTGATTTTTCATCGTAACTTTAAACAATGTTCGTCTGCCTCTGTCACTCTGTCATTTAACACATTTCTGTCCACGCTAATGGTTGTCAGATTCGGTTTTTCCAGTCTTGCTGCCTGCAGTCATCGTCTTGGATACTGTACCTCGTGATGCACCGAAAATTTCCGCTACTTTGATTACAAAAGTACCCATCATACGAGCCCTAACATTTCTCCGCGTTGGAATTCCGTCAATTCTGACATAATTCACTCTCAACTGTACAATATGCTATCTTGGCGATAAATGATGTTTGCAGTGTGTAGAGGATTTTATATGGCAGTTGTATTACGACAAACAGAGAGCATCACCCAAGAAATCCGCTATAATACAAATGTAAATTAAGGCAGGAATTTTGCAAGGTGTTTCCATATTTTTGTTCAACCCCTGTATCATGGCTTACACACATATAGAAACAAGATATATCAAATTTCTATATCGTGAATAGAATGTACATGCCAATCAACGATTAAACATAAAAATATAATGGCAACTTGACAGAACCTGATAACATTTGTGACGCTGTATCGTATTGTATTCTATCGGTGTGACAAATCAGTCGATGATCGACTCATTGAACCCGTTATGGTAGATTCCCGTTTATGGTAGATGGGCAAAATGGTTCATTTGTACATTCAGTGAACGATTTAGTATATCTGTATGGTATGTTATGGTATGGTATAGTACAAATGTAAATTAAGGCAGGAATTTTGCAAGGTGTTTCCATATTTTTGTTCAACTCCTGTATCATGGCTTACACACATATAGAAACAAGATGTATCCAATTTCTATATCGTGAATAGAATGTACATTCCAATCAACGATTAAACATAAAGGTTACTGGTTCAATTCAAGTTTCATTCAAAAACGAAAATGACTGTCCAAGTACCTTCTTAAAACGTACGCAGGACCCAGTAATGACATTTATTTGCATGTATAGTTTTACATGTATAGTTATGTCAAATTTTTTCAACAAAAAAGTGTTGGATATGATAGCTTCCAGTGCACCGATCATTATTAAGGCTACTGTTACATTGTTTTTCAAAGTCTATTCAGTTATATTGCTGGGACATAGCTTTCAGTGATTCTGTGTGTGTGTGTATAATTTTTTATCTTTAATTCCATTATCACCAGGGATTTTAATGTCTTCAGAGTAAATCTTTTCTTTCACTAGTGCTACGTTAGAAGTAATGCGTTTCAAGTGTCTGCCTGTCTGTAAACGGACGTCCGAAATAATTTTAGATTGTTTTAATTAATTCCTGATTCATTTTAATTTCTGATCGTTTTCAGCAACTTTTTCTGCTTGTAAGGTATTATTAATTTTCTCAAGACTATTTCCGTTGACAAATGGTTCACACGTAAAGCCTACATTGTCTGTTTTTGCAATTTTTCGTAGACAATTGAGATAGCTGATACTTTTTTTTTACATCTACATTTAAGCTCAAACTAGAGATTTTTATATAAAAAATCACCATCCTGGTCCGGAGTTGAAGAGTTTATCCTACATAAGAGTCGGAGTGCCTCAATCTGCTTGGAAACTAGGACATGGGAAGGATTATCTTTTTCTTCGTATTTAAGGTTTCAGAGATAATATTACACTTCTCATGATTAACACACTTGGCAAATGGTTAACTTGTAGAGCTGTTAGAGCACGTTGTTGCAATTTTTAGTAAAAATTGAGATGGCTAATATTTTTGACACCTACGCTTAAGCTTAGACTGAAGCGGTTTTTGTGTCTTTTTTTTTGTAAAGAAGAAGAAAGATATCTTCCCTTTTCTTCTTCACACACCCATTAATTATTATTAATGGGATATTGTAATTTTTTCTGAGAGTCCAGTGAACTAGAGAGGCCACTCAGTCATGCCCATTTTAATTCTTTTATTATAAATTGGTATGAGCACAAATGATATAAATTCAAATGTGTTATTTGTAAAGCAGTCTATTTCTTATTATCCAATGAAATAAATGATTGCAGGACAAAAATGAATTGCCTGAATTTAAATGAATGAATTCAAAGTGCTGTTAAAAATTAAAAATGTACTGATCTTAAAAGCAACTATATGCATATATACAGAAAAAAATTTAGAAAGATTTTTTTTTAATTTCCAAGAACTTTGAATAAATTGAAACCTTGATTTTCAATAAAAATTTTTTATTAGTTTATTATACATCAAATGCACTTTTGCAATCCATAACTCATTATATAATATATTCCATTTCTAGTAATGTTATATCAGCTGAAATATAAGCTGTCATTTGGGAAAAAGCACAAATCATTATATCAGAATCGCGTTATATAATTTCTGAAAAAATGAAAGCAATCGAAAAAAAGAACGTCAGAGAGAAAAGAGTAGAAGTCTTACGAACGTTATGTTCCCTGAGAAAGAGATCCAGGCCGTTACTATGTTCATTTCATTCAGAATTACGCAACCGCTTGTAGATGCCTCATGATGATGATGATGATTTTCCCTTTGTTCAAGAGCAACAATTAATAGACAAGCGCCGGAGAGCATTAATTCTAACCCATTAACCAACGTCTGGAGCATCGCTTTGCTTGTTACAGAAAGGGGTTTAGTTTCGCTGAAGTCCAGAGAGATACCCTGCTGAGCCCATCCTCCCTCCAATACTAATGGTCCGTGATGGGTAAGTCCAGGACCTCGGTCCCGGGACCAATTGGCCCTATGATGAGAGAAGACGTAAGGCCTTCGACTTAAACGAGCCATGAGGGAACGACCATCGATGTTCGAATTGACATTCAAACTAATGAATCATTAAACGTGACAGTTTTCTTTTGCTTACGGTTTTCAAAAATTATTAACATATTTTATCCTTATCTTATTTTAGCGAAAAACGTATAGTCAGTTGCTTAACAATAACTACGGATAAATAAGCGAAATATAAATTTGGTAGACTAATAATTTATTCACCAGTAACTGGAGAATTTGCTCGTCACGAAAGCTTGCAACAAGCGAGAACAAAAATAAAAATACAAACCTTTTTTTTAAAGCTTAAGCAACAATACAGAACCATTTTAAAAATAAATGAAGGCACCCAAGTTGACATTTAAAAGTAAAACAAACAAATTAGGTGTGAAAGCTTTAAAACTCCCCAATTGTGTACAAATTGACATTGAAACTGATGAATGTTTAAACATAATTTACTTTCCTTTATGCTTTTCCGTTTTTACGAACGTATTCGATCTATTTCTTGTTTTCGCTACAGATATATAGTTTATCTATCGGCAATTATTCCATTCTTAATAGAAGATACATTCCTGTTAAAAATAAAAATTAAAATTAAAATTTTTCTTACGAAAAAACAAGAAACTTACTCTATTATTATAAAAGAAATCATATATTGAAGAATGCAAGTAATATAAAAATTATAGGAAATATGGAAGTATAATTAACAATTTTTAAATATTTTTTAGTCATTAGAACTGAAATACCATTTTTCGTATCTCATATTAAAGCTATTGGGTTTTTAGCTGACGGAAGTAAAAGTAATTGCATTGCATTTCATAGTAAGTGATTTCTTGATACTTATCACAATTTGCATATGAATAATAATAATGTTTCATCATATTTTAATTCAGTAAATGTTTTGGGAGTTACATCGCAGTTTAATCTTTCTTACAATTTAAATGTTAGCTATATGATATTATGTCTTAGCTGAGCAACTACGTAGGTCTTCCGTGTTATTATAAATAACCCATATGTGCTAATTTTTGTAATTTGCCTCTCAATAATTGAGTCCAATTTAAATTAGTTGCTTTTATGTTTAAAATTATTATCAACGTCAACCACGATTAGGTTGATTCGCGAGGTAGTCAATCTCGATATTTAGCTAGCAGTGATGAACGATAAGTTGACATTTTGACAGCAGTAATTATTTATGTTAGCACATCAATTCTACTGAATCTGGAGCCTGAAATGCTATTCCTATTCTAAGTGTTATTTTAATTATTATCTTCAGAAACAAAAACTGAAGAACGAATACCAATCAGAATAGATAATCCAACGGTGAAAAAAACACAATACACTTGACGTAGCACCTGTAATGAAAAGTAAGAGTTAATTTTCTCGAATAAGATCCACAACACTGATGCATTCATACAGAATTCTGAATTTAATTTACTGAAGTACACAGCCTTCGAATATAAATAATCATTGAGGTTACTGAATTAAAATAATCAAAACAAGACTTACAGATTTCAATTTTGCACTATGAGTCGACAGCCTTAGCAGAGACGCTTGATTTTACAAACACGATGCATTCACAACAAATGATAAATTTGATACATTTAGATTTGAACAGATACTTTGAATATACTTTCGGATTAATGAATTATTAGAATACGATTCAGAGATTTAAGCCATGAGCGGGGCACGCCCTGACGCTCAGACGCCGATTCCAAAACTAAAACCAAACGCTTTTAAAAATACAGAAAAACGAATAAAATATCCCAGTTTGTGGCGCATTCTATTGTTTTGAGAATACGCTAAAACAGTTCAAGACTGAACATCCTCCGGTCCCAGGAGAAGAGCCAGTCGGGATATTTGGCGAGTGAGTTCTCCTGATTTAGTCTTGATAGTCACAACTCTAGAATGTTTATCAGTTCCAGGAAATGTTTTTGAGATTCGACCTAAAGTCCACTGAAGAGGCACGTTACCTGGATTTTTGACAAGGACAAAATCTCCAGGTTTCAGATCAGGAAATGAGGAAGTCCATTTTGGCCTTTGTTATAACTGATGGAGATAATCTTGTGACCAGCGATTCCAAAAATGGTTTCGCATGTTTTGAATTTGCTGCCAACTAGAAGATAGAGAAATACTTGTGGAATTTGAATTAGATTCTGGTAAAGTTAATAGGGGAGTGTCGATTAAAAAATGTCCAGGATTTAAAGCTTGAATATCTGAAGGATCAGAAGAGAGAAGAATTAGTGGTCGTGCGTTGATGCAGGATTCAATTTGGCACAGGAAAGTGGTAGGTTCTTCAAAATTTAACAGACAGTCTGATTTACAGACTTTAGACAGATGAGCTTTTGTGAGTTTCACTGACGCCTCCCATAAACCTTCGAAAGTAGGAGCATGAGGTGGAATAAAGTGCCACGAAATATTATGGTCGGCACAGAAGTGTTGAATGTTTTGCTGTTAAATCAATTTGAATAGAGCATTAAGATGGTGAGCAGCACCCTTACAAGTGGTACCATTATCTGAATACATATCAGAAGGCAATCTACGTCGACTGATGAATCTTTTACATGCTTGAGGTTTGACATGATTGAGGAGACATGATGGAGGCTTGACTAGATAGACCAGAAACCAGCTCAAGATCCACTGCTTTGGTGCACATGCAAATGATTAAGCAGATATAACCTTTCAGTTTGATTTTACTTCTGAGAAGATTGGGTTTGATCAAAATGGGACCAGCGAAGTCTATCCCAACCTTTTACAAGGCTTTGACCAAAGTGATTCTGTCCGCAGGTAAGTCACCCTAGACAAGTTTTCTTCTTGAGCTTGAAACAAGTTAAACACTTATTGATTTCTTGACGCACCAGCGATCGTCCATTGACAAACCAAAACTTTTGTCGTACGAGAGACAGCACTAGCCGAGGACCAGCACGCAAATATCGAAGATAATACCGTCTGTTTTTTGCTTTAGTCATATCATGACGTGATTGAATCAGGAGAACGAAATTTTTGATCCATAGTCAAAGTTTGATGTCTGTTGAGTCTTCTTCCAACATGCAAGAGTCCATCTGAATCTAAGAATAAGTTGAGAGATAACAGTTTACTTCGAGTTGGCAATGGTTTGTTTTGTTCCAACAGATGAATTTTCGTACTGAATTCACAACGTTGAATGATTTTCACAATGCAATGAATAGAACTGGCTAGTTCTTTTGCTTTCAAGTTTCCAGAATATTTATCTGATATGTTTTTACAGTTGTAAATGAATCTAAGACAATAAGCTATGATTCTTGTCATTTTCGAGAACAATGATTTTTTTAAATGAATTCTGGAACAGGTTGAATTTCAATTGTGTTTGCCACACATTCCAGCAAGTTTGATTTCAGCAGGTCTGATTCAGAAGGTTTAAGTTCAGTAGATCCTGAAGAATTGACAGTAGGAAAGGAAGGCAAATTTTTCTGAGAGAGCTAGGCAAAACCTTCCCACTAAAGTGGAGTATTGGAAAGCTTTTCGGGAAAGATTCCTCGTGAAGCACTTTCTGCGGGATTCAAACTTCCAGGAATATGATTCCAAATGGTATGAGGTGTTAATCTATGTATATCTGCCACCCTGTTTGATACGAATTGGTTTCCTTTCGTAGGAAGTGATGCAATCCAACTCAATGTAATGGTTGAATCCGACCACAAGGATGTCTGATAAATATGTACTTGAAGTGAGTCAATGATGCAGTTGTATACTTTTGCCAATAATAATGCAACACACAGTTCTGGTCTTGGGAGAGTGACAGGTTTCAGTGGTGCAACTTCAGTTTTTGCCATCACAAGATTGGTCTTGATTGTTCCTGAGTCAGAAATTGCTCGAATATAGAAGACGCATGTATATGCTTTAAAAGAAGCATCACAGAATCCATGTAGTTGAATGGTTACACCACTGTTTACAGTATTTAAGAGTCGAGGAAGTTTGAATGATTTCAAAATCACCAATTGTACTTGAAAGTTTTTCCAAAGAATTTGAATAGCATCTGGAATGTGATCATCCCATGCGAGTTTATCTTTCCATAGATCTTGTATCATAATTTTTAGAAGTATGGTTATAGGAGATAGGAACACCGAAGGATCAAAAATCCTAGCAATAAAAGATAAGAGCTGTCTTTTCGAAAGAACTTCTGCCTGTTCAGCAATCTGAACTTGAAGTGAATCCTCAAATGAGTTCCATCTAAGCCCGAGTACCTTGATTGATGATGTTTCATGAATTTGAATAGAATCAGAATTCGATTTTAATTCCTTGGGAAGGTCAGAAATCACTTCTGGGTCATTAGAAGACCATTTTCGCAAGGTAAAACCACCGCTCTTTAGAATCTGATTTAAATCGCTGATTAAAGATTTTGCTTGTTCAATAGAGTGAGCACCAGACATCAGATCATCAACATAAAAGTCATTCAAAATGCTTGATGAGGCCTTCGGAAATTCACTGTTGTTACTCTTTGCCAGATGTTGTAATGTTTTTAAAGCCAGGAATGGGGCACAGGCTGTACCATATGTAACGGTGAGCAGTCTGTATGACGTCAAGGGATATTGGGGATTAGATCTCCAAAAGATTCTTTTGAAGTCAGTGTGTTTTGGATCTACCAAAATTTGTCGGTACATCTTTTCAATGTCAGCAGACAATGCAATGGGATAAGTTTTGAACTTAAGAAGAAATTTCACAATATCAGGTTGGAGTTTAGGACCAATATGAAGAGAATCATTCAACGACTGACCTTGTGAAGTTTTGCAAGATGCATCGACCACAACTCGCAACTTTGTGGTGGTACTATCCTCTTTGAATACACCATGGTGGGGCAAATAGTACTCACCAGATGTTGGACTCTCCACTCATTTTGAGGAATGAGCTCCATGTGATGCAAGGTTTCATATTCTTTGATAAAAGAACTGCATACGAAGATTTTGATTTTTCCCTAATTTGTTTTCCAAATAATGGAATCTTTCCAGTACTTCTGATTTCGAATCACCTAATTGAGGGTTTTGTTTGAAAGGAAGTTGTATAATGTACCTTAACGACTCGTTTCTGGTAACGGTAGAATTGTAATGTTCCTCTCAATCATGCTCTTCCCTGAAAACAGATGCATGTTGTGGAACTGATTCCAGTTCAAAGAATTGCTTTAGATCATGATTTAATTGTGTAAGTGCAACTTAACACTGATTGAGGGTGAGAAGCTTTAGAGAAGATTCTACCAGACAACAACCAGCCTAGTTTCGAATTTAAAGCAGCAGGACTCCCAGTTGGTCCACAAATTGTCTGGCCAACAGTAAAATCACAAAACACGTCAACTCCCAGCAGTACATCTACAGGTTGAGTAACGTTAAAGTTCGGATATGCAAGAGTCAAACCTTCAAGATGAGGCCATTCAAAATTTGACATCTTAAAATTTGGAAGTTCAGATGTGACTTTTTATACGATTAATGCACGTGTTTTGAAAGTATTATTGTTGAAATATGGCGAAAATGTTATTTCAACTTCATGGTGGGATGTTTCTGCAACTATGTTATTAATGCCTGAAATGACTAATGAGGTTGCTGTAAT